>JAQGBA010000147.1:0-59120 GCA_034698125.1 Prionchulus punctatus | reverse complement strand
CCAAGACTTTTCGATAACCTTGTACAAATCATCCAAATTGGTCGGTTTAGCCTGACGAATATCTGCTTTGACAATACTCCATAAATTTTCGATGGGATTAAGATCAGGGCTTTGAGCCGGTCAATCCAAATCTGTGATTTTATGATCCTGGAACCAGGCTTTGGAGAGTCGTGATGTATGTTTCGGATCATTATCTTGCTGGAAAATCCAGTTGAAAGGCATATTGTCATCAGCAAATGGCTCCATCACATTCTGCAAGATATCAACAAAGACGAAGCGAACCATAATGCCTTTGATGTTATGAACAGGACCAGTACCCTTTGACGAAAAGCAGCCCCAAACCATGACACTACCGCCTCCACCTTTGACTGTTGGAATCATGCATTTCGGCATGAATTCTTCATTCGATCGTCGTCGTACGTATCGCAAGCCATCAGTACCCATTCGATTAAATTTGGATTCATCCGACCAAAGCACCCTGGACCACTCTTTTGCAGTCCAGTGCAAATGGTGCCGAGCAAATTCTAATCGACGTAAGCGGTTTCGATTGCGATTGCGGATGGTATGAACGCCAATTTTCATCCGGTTTGGAGTATTAATTTCTTTGCAAATATCGACAGCGGTCTTGAAACGGTCAGCTTCAGACAGACACAAAATTTTTCGATCGGTACGTTCATCCGTTTTGCGTGGTCGGCCAGATTTCAAGCGATCGGTATAGCTGCCAGTATCTTTGTAAAGCTTCCAGGCACGTTCGCATGATTTGCTGCATTTTACCTGATCGGCGATTTTTCGAAAAGATTTTCCTTCCTGACAAAGCTGAACAATCTGTTCACATTTCTGAGGAGTTAAATTTACAAGTTTTCCCATAACTTACAAATGTAATTTGTACAAATAATATCCCAGATTATGATGGTGTTTAATTCAATATTTAATTGATGAAATAGGCTTTTAATTGTGATTTATTCAAAAAATTTTGATAGTGTCCCTATTCTTTTTCTCGCTCTTTTGCAGACATTTTTCACTTATTTGTTTCTCTCAGCATTCAGATTAAAATTTGTTATGTTAATTAGATTATCATCTTGTACAAAATTAAAAGCTCTATCGATTGGTATTATCCACATTACTCTAGGATAAGCAGACACAAAGTTACGATCTGATTTGTTCACTTCACTCTTGTGTCCCTAAACTTTTTCTCGCCACTGTATGTATATACAGGGTATTTATAAAGAAACCCCTGCTATTTTGACCACTATATCTCCATAAATATAAGAGATACAATAGTAGAATTTTGTATGCTTACAGCAGGGACCATGGGGAAGAAAGTGGGCATGTTTAAAAAAAAAATTTTTTTTGAAAAAATCTTGATTTTTTTACTGTTATTGTCGGTGCAGGCGAACAATTTTTGATTTAATTGATTTGATTCAACAATAAATTGATTTATTGGTCAATGATTTGGTTCGATTGGTCAATGATTTGATTTGATGTGATTGGATGCTGATTTTTCGAATTTGGTCATTGGTCTTGGTTTTGCATAATCTGCTGATCTTTTTAAATTGCTACCAATTGATTTGATTAATTTTATTGTCAATTTTGCAATATGCCCCGATTGACGATAAATCATCGAACAAAACTGGTTCAACTTTATTACAGTCATCAGAAAAACGCTAATGCTGCACTGGTCGCTTATCACAGAGAATTTAATTTGAAGAATGGTCCTTGTGATCCCACATAACTAGGAGATTTGATTCGAAAATTCGAAACCACTGGATCGACAAAAGATGCTCCTCGTTCTGGACGCCCCAATGTGGCAGTAGAAAAATTACTGGAAATCGCCTTGACAGCTGTCGAAATTGCCAGTAACAACGAACATGGTGAGTGTAGCACAAGAGCTATTTCAAAAGCTACCAATGTTCCTCACACAATGGTTTGGAAAACGTTGAGAAAATCATTGCAGTTGTTTCCTTATCGAATTAAAACCATGTACCAATTGTTTCCTGGAGTCGATTCAAGGACGGAATTGTAATTGTAAAAATTGAAACTCAATTGCACAATTGCTCAATCTCAATTGCTCAATAGCAATTTGTTGATTCAACGAATGAAAGAAATGAGTTTTGACATTGCGAATTGAGCAATTGTGAACACAATCTCAATTTCGCAATTTTTCGTAGAAAACACAATTGTCTGTTCAAGGAATGCATTGCAAATTGTGAATTGTGTCATATAAGTTGAGAATTGAGTCGAGAAAAAGCGCAATGGTCGAGGTGGACGTAAAATAGAATCACAATTGTAAAAAAACCAAGTTGGCATGTAGTTTTGAGAAAAAGTGGCATTTAATACTGGAAATCTGATTGATCGAATCATGAACGACGATCCGATCGACCGAATCATGAATGAAAATCCGATCGATCAATTTATGGACGATGATCTTATAGGTGTATTGATTCATAATGTTGACAAAATGGTGAACAATGGCCGATGACGACAGAAACGACCTGAGTTCTGCATACAAATCAGTTTGTCAAACGAAAAGCATAAACTCAGCTGACTCATAAACCAATCAAGAACTTAAATGCATATGTGCAAACTGAAGCAAGATTCAAATGTATACATGCTACTGTATATACTGTACTGTACATAACTGTTCTGAAGCTGCCCTTATTGTGTTCTGCGTTACACTCACTCGCTACACTTCTGCGTTATCAAAGCTTACTATGATGTGATCGAAAGTAATCGCATAAGCGTACGAAATGACCACCTATGTTTCATAATTCTGAATCGTCTCTACCTCAGGTTTGACGAATGCATTACATGCGTTTTCCACTGTGTCATGCATGCTACACTGTGTTCGCTTCTGCAACTTTTGCATCATATGCAACCGCATCTTACAATGTTCCATCATGAACTCGTCTACAGTGGAATTTAATAGCACGACTGCTTTCTCATTTAATTAAGACTTAATGGATAATGTGCTTTGCGTAGGTATGTTGCAGTATTTGCTGCAGTTTGCACTGACATTTAGCTCATCAGATAGTTGGTTTTTGAGTAAGCTTAGCACTTGTCGTCTCTTATCGTATCGCCAGGTAAACCGACTTAAGAATTATCAAATACATTATTTGCATGACAAACAGACTGACATAGTTCAATGATAGGCTAAATCGGATATCATGCCCAAGGTCAGTTTTGATTTACCTCAGTGTAAGGAATAGGTGAGCAATTGTAAAATTGCGATCACAACGCGGAATTTGTTTTCCTAAAATCGCTCCAAATTGCGATTGAGCTATTGAGTGTTGAGATTTGAGACGATTGTGTTTTTAGAAAACTAGTTTTTCAATCCTCTATTAAATGACATCATTTATTTTGTTATCCAATGAGAATTCATTAGTTTGCAGGATTAATTCAGTAATTTGCGGGATTTTTACAAAACTATGAGTTTTTTGTAGAAATTCGATTTTTGAGACAGTGCCTAGGGAGCATCACAAATTTCTGTGAAACATGGATGCCACCATATATATTTCTTAGAATTTTTTCTCCCCAAAATAGATTATTTAGATTTTAATTCTGAATTGGGCACCAGTCAATCTTGGTTGAAGCTTGCCGTAAAAATTGTTTGACTTTCTAATGGTCAAGAAAATATTGACAGTGTTTTTAGCATTTTGCATTTTGATAAATTTTCGAAATAGCATTCACTCTTTAAAAAAGAGAAGAATAAGTAAATGTCATGTTGAAATGCTAAAAACACGAGACATATATAAATGGCATTTTACCCATGCAACGATTTCAAATAACAATCACACATTATATTTCTGATGTGACGCAGAAACTCAAATGATAATATTATTTGAATTACATATCCCTAGACCACCTGTAACCCAGACACAACAGTGCGGAAATGAAATGGAAAGTGGAATCACATTGTCATTTAAAAATGAAACAAAAATGAAATATTTGCTCAATAATGAAAATGAATGTAACATTCGTTCAGCTGCGCATCCCACCGTAACAAGTGCACTTTCCGTTATTGTTAGGGTACAGAAATATACCAAGTGGTACGGGAAACCATGCATATGGGTACGCAAGTTAGTTTGAGTCGAACTGATTATTGATGAAACATGCGGAAGAACGCTGTTAGTGAGTTACATAGTAGTCGGAAAATCGAAAAAAAACAACAATCATTCCTGTGTTCAGCACTGCTGCATCGTTATGTATCGTTGTGGCGTACATTCGCTGATAACAGCACAATTGATGGATTTCGAATTATTGCCGGCAATGATTCAAAAATTTCGACTCCAAACAGAATGTTCAACGGTTTATATTGCTTGACGGGTTGCTCGCTCATGGCCTACCTGTGCATTGGAAACATTATCGACTACCTAGCTTTGACGCCCAAAACTACGATCCAATACCATTTTCAACCCAACTTAACGTTTCCTACAGTTTCGTTTATGAATCAAAACCGTGTTCTTCGCTCGATGGCTGGAGGAAATGATTTGCTTTTAACGTATTTGGCATTCAAAACTCTCCTATCTGTGAACAACTCAAATGTTTTGTTCACTCAAATATTGAATGAAGTAAGCAAATTAAGTTAGCTTGTTCTATTTTGCCTACTTCTTGCACTCTCTTCTCACCCTTTTTATATAATTGTCCCGCATCCGTGACATCGACTGCGACACTGACAAGGGCATATACCAGGTGTTTCAAAATTCCCTATCCAATTTTAAAATCGATTTTTTCGATAAATTCTGATCGGAATCGATTAAAATTTGAAATTTAAGATGATCAGTATCAGGAAATTTTATTGGTGATAAAAAAATTCCGAAATTTTTAAACTTTTAATTTTTAGCTTCCTGCTTTGAATTTTCTTTGAAAAATGATAATGATGTCTGCATTGAGCATAAGTGATAACCCAATGCCACGACACAAATTTGCCAATAAACGAAAACCTAAAAATTTGAAAGTTTTAACATTAAAAACGTTTGAAATGCCACTTGATCTGCCTGAAAGAATTCGCCTCGTTCAACTCTTTTATTCAAACAGAATGTCGCCAGTGGCTACTCTTCGTGCATATGGTGCAGAAACCAGTGATTACAACATCTGCACAAGAGCCACACTTCGATCATTGATTTTGAGATTCGAGGAGTTCGGTACAGTAGCTGACAAGAAGCGGTCGTATTGGAATTCGCAAAATCATCGCCGATGATATTGAGCGCGCTGCCGATGAGCTCTCTCAGCAAAACGCCCATGGAGAAATGAGTGTCCGAGCCATTGCCGACGTCACTGCAGTTTCGACAATGACAGTGTTGCGAGTGCTGAAGCGAAATTTGAATCGTCGTCCATATCGAATCCAATCTATCCACGAACTGAAAGCCGGCGATCTGGAGCAGCGTATCGAATTTGCTCGTCAATTTTTGCCTGGTCGGAAATAGAAAACGACTGGTTGGAGAACATTTTGTGGACAGACGAAGCCAATTTCACACTGACCAGTCAAGTGAACTCTTGGAACTGTCGCATCTGGGCAACAGAAAATCCACACGAATTTATCCAGGAGCCGCTTTATTAAAAAAAAGTGATGGTGTGATGCGGATTCATGGCCAATTTCGTCATTGGCCCTTATTTTTTCTTTCGATTGGACAACGGCGGCTTGGTTCCCGAAATGGTGAAAGGCGCTCGCTACCTCGAAATGTTGACTGATTTCGTGATCCCTGAATTGGCCGAAAATGAAGTCTTGGATCAATTGACATGGATGCAGGATGGTGCTCTGCCTCACTTTACTCGGGACGTCACTGAATTATTGACCAATGAATTTGGCGACCAAATCATTGCTCGCGGGTTTCCGTTTACGTGGCCTGCCAGATCGCCCGATCTCACCCCAATGGATTTTTGGTTTTGGCCATTCGTGAAAGATTAGGTTTATCGGCGCCGGCATGGCAGTTATCCGTCGTTTCTCGAGCTCCGTAGAGCCATCGCCGATGTCATTCACCAAATCCAACCACATCAATTGAGAGATGCCGTATTCCATTCTGTCGATTGAGCCCAAGCAATCATGGATCAAAATGGCGGTCACATCGAGAATTTGATAAATCGATAATGTGCCAAACTAATGCTGACGTTGACATTTTTTGAAATGAAATTGATAAAAAATCACTAGAACAAATTAGCCAATTCATAAAACATAATTCACAGAACACATTAAAAAAGAATAAATTCTGGATTAAAAAATTGGGAGACAATGCAGACATCGTTATCATTTTTCAAAGAAAATTAAACCGATTTGTCCAAAAATATCCAAAAATTTTAGGAAAAAACTTGCTCTCACCGGGAATTGAACCTGCTGGATATTAGTTTCCAGATGCACACTTTACCATTTGAGCTATCACAGCGCCTTGCCTTCCATTCCCACCTCCGGCAGATAAACTTTGTTGTAGACTGTTGCATAAATTTTTCATTTTCAAAGCTTGGCACATTATTGCAAACAATTTTCAAACAAAATTCAAAGCAGGAAGCTAAAAATTAAAAGTTTAAAAATTTCGAAATTTTTTAACGCCAATAAAATTTCCTGATACTGATCATCTTAAATTTCAATTTTAATCGATTCCGATCAGTATTTATCAAAAAAATCGATTTTAAAATTGGATAGGGAATTTTGAAACACCCGCTACATCAACATCGTCACCATCAGTATCAGCAAAAGCTCTGACATTGGCGACATCAACATGGTCATAGAGGCTACATCAGTGACAGCTGAGACTGCGACTGCAGCAACGAATAAAATTTCTGCTGCTCACTTTTTCTGCTGATGTGCTGTTCATGCTCTAACATCAATCATGTCGAGAGGTAAAAGTTGTTTTAGAACAAGAGAACGTGTACATCCAACAACAACAACAGCGGGTTGAAGGTCGACGTCATCGGATTACTGATGTCAAGTTTCGAACAACAAGCTCAGTTTTTTGCGAAATTAATGGTAACCCCATCAATTAGTGCAATCAAATGTTGGTGGATGGACGCGGTGCTAAATTGTACCGATGTGTTTGCACAATGGGTAGTTGATGATCGTGATGGATTTTCATTTAACACAGAAAGTAAAATATTGCAAAGTTACAACTTCTTGCTAAAAGCGAGCCCAATTGGTTAACGGTCTTGGTAAACGCCAAGCCCTTTGTGTTTTTAATGGTAACGCTCTTTCAACAATAGTTGTCGCTATGCATGTTGGCGAATCCATTTATATCACCTCCAATAGAATGAGTGGTTTTATGAAAGAATTAGCTCAAACTTTGACAGCTCAAAAAATCACCTTACCTCATTTGAACATAACTCGTTCAATAATTTATGCTGAAATGTGCTTTTAACGCCAAAGTTATGCGAATTTATACAATTTTAACATTTTGATGTTATTCATAGAAAACCAGCATAAGATTTTTTGTTTTGTTTGTGGTAAATAGTGCACAGTCGCGTGATGACTTAGCACTCAACCGTTTCATTGGTGGTGATAGATATTCAACTAGTTCAGCCAAATACTGTGAAAGCCATCCCTTAGCTCTGGAATTGATGGTGTAACATCCATCTTTCAATGTTCAATTTCAAATCGCGATATCTCAGATCGTGAGATGCTCATGAGCAAATTTACAGTATATTTTCCAATATCAAGATGTCTCACGCCACATTCGACCATCCCTTATAAATTAAATTAAAATAAATTAAATTAAAACCATGAATATTATGCAATCCGTTCCATAGCTAAGGGAAGGGGAAGTTTTTCAGGATATTTGGCAGTAAATTGAACATTTACGCCAACGTATGGGTGGGCACTGAAGTCATCACATGATTGAAAAACAGTTTTTACAATAGTTCATCCTTGCAAAAAGCCACTCTAAAAGTAACAGAAGCGATGTGAACCAGAAAACGAATTGCAGATTGTCTTTTCTTTTAGCGCAATTAATGTACTCAAAAATAATCGGATTCAAACCCAGAATAGCAATTACAACTGGACCAAGTAGTGGATTTCAAGTAGTAATGAACATTAACCAAGACGAATATTGCGGCGTTGATAGTGTTCCTTACGGAGCTGGCTATAAATTAATGTTTCACTATCCGTACTACCGTCAACCATCCACCGAATTGAATCCTTCAATATCTCTTCATCCAGGGTACAGTTACGACATAGCTCTTCAACCTGTCACATCCAACCTTCAAAGGTTGGAATATCTCGGCTATTGCATGAGCTGTAGCATGAGCTGGTGATTTTCGAAATGAACCAAGAATGAAACCCACAGTATTTGGGTTTGTGAAAAGCGTGGAGAATGCAATGGTCGCGGTTGGACAATGGGAATCAGTGGAGAAGTCGTGAAGATCTCGACTAATCATAATCATCCAGCAAATGCCGCCCGACCAGAAGCCCTTAGAATTATCAAACAAATCAGAATGGAAGCGCGAACCGGATTGGCTCCATTGAACGAAGTATTGTCTACAGCCATTGAAGGTATTCATCAAAACGTTCAAGCCGAGTTACCTCGAATTAGCACTATCAAGAGAACAATTCGAAATAATCGTAATCAAGACGTTCAAACGACGTGCACATCCGATTTTCCAAATATTTATCGATTCATCAAAGAATTAAAGAAACAGCAGGCGTTGCACAATTTAGATATCATGCAATTGGTGGCTGGCGGCCAAAGAAACTCGCATAATAAAAAGTACGAAAGAATAGCTCGCCAAGTAGAAAATATAGTTCGTGATTGTGGAAATCGAAATTTAATCGACTATTTGCGTGGTATAGCTCGTAACTTTGAATTTTATCATGATGATTAATTTGTCGCTTTTACAGGTTTCTATGATTGTATCGACAGTTGATATATTTTATCACTTTTTAATTGTATTCACGATTAGATGATAAATTAAAGAAAATTCTTTGAAAAACCTTTTAAAAATTCTTATTTTAGCCAGGGGCGAATTATACTTGGGGGCGAATTGTGGGGGGCGAATTTTCCTGATACCCTAAGGGTATCTATATTTAGGGTCGTTGCTAAGCGACTCCAAAACTCCGAATTGTGTTGGTGTCAAGGAACTCCGACTCTGTCATTTAGTGTGTGCTTCGTTATTGCATTTATTATACGAACCCTCAACTTATTTTCATGAATTAACTAAACTGCAGTTTTTGATTGGCAGAAATATGCTCAAAATTTCATAATGTTATCTTTTCCTATAAACTATAGTCTCTTCATCACTATAGTTTACAACCAACTGTGGTCTTGTTACACTATAGTTATTATGCAACTGTGGTCTCCTAGCAACTATAATTGTCCAAACAAATTCGATATGAAAAAATCCAAGGAGCTACTGGTCTCCATGTAACTGTAACCACCATGCAGATATACTTTCCATGCAAATATAGTTTCCATGAAACTATAGTCACCATGAAACCATAATCTCCATTGCACTGTAGACACCACGAAACAACAGTCCATGAAACTATAATGACCATGAAACGGTAATCTCCATGACACTACAGTCTCCACGAAATTTTAGTCAGTCCATGAAACTGTTGTCTCGTGAAACTGAAATCACCTTGAAACTATAGACCCCTTGAAACCATAGTTTCATGAACCTGTAGTCTAAAATGAAACGGTGAAAACATGCCTTCAATGTCCCCATGAAACAGCAATTTACATGAAACTGTCGTGTCCGTGAACGATAGTCTCCATGAAACTATAGTCTCCATGAACTGTAGTCGTCATGGATCTATACAGTCTCTGTTATTGTATACTCTCCATGAAACGATACTCTCTATGAAACTATAGTCCCCATTAAAGCGGCACTTTCCATGTACCTCTCCTAACTATGTACTCTGTGCAACTATAATCTCTTCAACCATAGTCTGCAAATAACTATAATCTCTTTTGGACTGTAATTACTCAGTAACTGTTTTCTAAATTTAAATATAACAACTTTTTTGTGCTGTTAGGCGGCAAAAAGTTTTTAGCAAGGATTTCTTTTAACATTTTTGCATCCTGTTATGTCTAGGGTAAAAAAGTTTAACGTTGACGATTGAATTCAATGAACTAAATTTTGACGTCAAACCATTTTCGAAACAGTGAAAAACGAAGTTTAAAAAGTCAACTTGTGTTCTGACTGAACGCGAAACAAAATCCTGTTTCAGAAAAAAGTGTTTTCAAACTACTGTACTTTCAAGCAACTGAAAACAAGCAAAGACTGTAGTTGTTGGCTATAATTGTCCACTAACTATAGTTGCCCATTAACTATAGTTCATCATTGGCTGTTCTATGACTATAGTTGCTTTTACTACAGTTGTCCAGTGTCTTTAGTAGTTATACTAAAGTTGTCCGCTAACTATTACTCGTCAATTACTATTAGTTATCCAGTGACTATAGAACCAGGGACTGTAGTTGAGCAACGTCTATAGTTGATGTACTTCAATTTTATTTTTGTGTCTCAAGAGATACATTTTAATTTCATCTTCTCGACATCCTAAACATATTTCCCAAGCAATTTTCCTGTTCGGTTTCTTTGGAAACAGGTGGCATTTTTGCTTCTAATTCCAGGATACTTCCTCACCTCGCATATTGATCTTCATGTTGTATTACTTTATCATGTCCTTCGCCTATTTTTAATAAAATCGCAAAAAAATATCCAGCAATCGAGTTTTTGTTGTTTGTGTCAAGAAACGTAAATTTTCTGATACCGTATCCGGTTTATTCAAGCATAAATTTTGTTTTCAAAATCGAATAAAGGAACATGGAGGAAACGAACTTCGGATTCGAAATAGACGAAACTATTTGTGATAAACGGAAGGATAATAACGAATTTCTTGAGAAAAAGCACCTGTTCACCATTCAAATGGTAAGTTCTCAAAACGGCACCTACCCTGCGTAATATCTGCAGATAATGTGCTTGAAGGGCAATTTTTCCAGCAAATTGATGTTTCAAAGCTTTTACTAAATTGGGGAACTTTTTCTTTCATGAAGTACACGAAAAAAAACTTTGATTTCATTTCAGGCAACGTTGGAAACTTTTCTGACATTTTTTCGGTTCGAGTTTGGTAATTAAGGTGTCATTTTTTAACTAATCTCATTCTTCCGCAAGTATCCTACTGTTTTTGAAATATATCAAAATGATTCTTTTTTAAATGTTTCTATGGAAACACCTGTTGGCTCTGCGAGATAATTAGTGGAAAATTGATTAGAGGCATGAGGAGAAATGAAGATTACGAAAATTATTTTTCAAATAAATTCCGAGGCGAGGAGGCTGCTAATAGAAAAATATTTTCGTCTAACCTTAGAAATGAATTAATTTTCTAACAATTTTTATTCATTTTTTGGCCAAAATTTTTTCAACTCAAGTTACAGTACGACACTATGTATCAACGGTCAAAAGGAGATAATCTTTTCCTGCAAACTTCGCTGTTTCCATTTCTGCCTGATAATGTGCGAAATTTGCTGGTTTGACTAAGTTTCCAGGTGTATTTTTTGTTTTTCGCCCAAATGACGGCGAATTTTTTTAGAAAAAAGGAAAACCGTCGCATTTACGTTTCAAGAAGAAACAGTCCAGCGAGGAAAGTGGGCTGGTGTTCAGCGAACATCAAATGGACACGTTGCCCCATGTGGTAGGCGGTGTGGAAACTACCTGCGAATCACCAGGGGACAGAAAAGTCAGAAAACAGATTCATTTAATGTCACCAATCCGGAAAACGAATTCAGTGGAGGGGCAAGGAGCCGACTGTAACATCGTTGTCACCGAGGAATTGAACGTGCCAATAATTACAGTAATACCCAACAAGGAACAAAGTATGGGTGATACCTACTCGTCTATGAAACTGTAGTTATATAGTTTCATGTGATCTATCGCCCTATAGTTTCTATATTACTATCGTTTATATGAAAGGTGGGCGCAACATCGCGGCTTATATTCTGTCTAATGTGCCTTGTGCGCGGAAAATAAAAACAACTATAGCTGTCGCAATCTTGTTTTTAATTATTAGCTTTAACAATTCCTGGAGTTACTATGGACCATCGAAGTTCTATTTCTCAACTGTCCGTTTTAACTACGAGCCTCTTATCTTGGAACTATAGTTCTATATTTTCTATAAACCACGGCGCAACATCGCCGCCTGTATTATGTTTAAAATGCCACGAACGCGGAAAATAAATGCAAATATAGTTGTCGCAAGGTTTTTTTTAATTTGTTAGCATTGACGATTCCTGGTGTACCCATGGACCATCGAGGTTCCATTTCTCAACTGTCCGTTTCAACTATGAGCCTCTTGTCGCCATCTATGACGTCAAGTGCTTCGTTGGCCGAGGGACGAAACGATTCTCGCATTAGTTTCATAGTTCGCGAAAGGCTCCATAGTTTGGCGGCTGATATTAACAGAAGAACAAGCCAAGTGAAAGAGCACATACAAAGACCGCCCACGCCGGATAGCGATCTAGATGATCACAGTATCGCGCCAGGTAATTTAATTTAATGTTTAATACACTATAGTTGTCCGAAAACTGTAGTTGATCGTGAACTATAGATGTTAAACTGGTTGTTTTTAGACTGTAGTTCCTCGTGAACTATAGTTTTTTAGATACTATAGTCGGCGTGGAATTTAAAATATAGTTTCTGAGTAATGTCGTTTCAGATTCCAAAGAGATAACCGACAAGCACAGTTTGCAATCTTTCGTCACTGATTTCGCCCCGTCGCCCATCAGTCATCAGATGCTGGACATTTCCCAACTGAACGACATACCAGAATGGAAAAAAGCAATATATAAAAAATGTTGCCATGCAAAATTCATTCCAAACTCGTTGGACCCTCAAAGTACGTCAACTTACCTGAATGCATTCATGTGATGCAAGATTTTAGACTTGGATTTTTGCTTAACAGGTAAAAAGTACTTATCATGGTTGGCTTTTCTGTCCGTATGCTTCTTGTACAATGCATTCGCGATCCCCCTGAGACTCGCGTATCCGTACCAAACCAGAGAGAATCTTCCGCTGTGGCTCTTAGCAGATTATTTTTGCGATGCGGTTTATCTTTTGGATATGATTGTGATAAAGCCTCGGCTGAGATTTATGAAAGGAGGACTGGCAGTTGTAAGTTTTTTCATGTTTTTGCAATATTCTACAGTTTTTAGACAATTTTACTGCATTACAGAGGACTAAAAAAGATTTGCTGAAACGATACTTGCACAGTGCTCAATTTAAATTGGACTTGCTTTCGATATTACCATTAGATATCTTTTACATCAGCATCGGTCCAAATTGTATCCTGAGAATCCTGCGCTTGCTAAAAGTAATAAACTGTCATCTAGCACCTAATGTGACGACAGCGACTCTTGTCCAGTGACTATGGTTGTCCACTGGCTATAGTTGTCCAAGGACGATATCTGTACAGTGACTATTGTATCCATTTGCATTTTAGGCAAGCAGTTATTGGGAACTGTTTTACAGACTCGACAGTTCTGTAAAAAATCCTTACGCTTTAAGGTATGTACAAATGAAAAAGCTGTCTTAAAGCAACCTTTTAGCACGTTTTACTGTTTTTAGAGTCACAAAAACGCTGGGAAATTTGATTTATGTGATCCACGTCAACAGTTGCGTATTTTATTCGCTGTCTGCTTGGGAAGGATTGGATTCAACTGATTGGACGTACGATGGGAAAGGCAATGCCTATCTCAGATGTTTCTACTTCGCCACCAAGGTGGCCACATCCATCGGTAATACCGCAGACCCGTCGAACGTCATTGAAAATTTCTACATGCTAATCTCTTGGCTAATGGGCGTCTTCATTGTGGCCATGCTTTTAGGACAGGTATCTATTGGTTCATGAACTATAGTTCTTCAGTGACTATAGTAGTTCAGTGACTAGTGTTTCAACGACTATATTTGTTGATCTTCTTTTGCTTAGATTCGTGACATCGTCGCCACTGCTGGTAAAAACCGAGAAGAATTCAGAAAAATCATGGATGCAGCTTTGCAATACTGTGCACAGTTGAAAGTTCCGCCGGAGGTACAAAAAAAAGTTCGCGAATGGTTCATATACACTTGGCAAGAACAAAAAACATTAGGTTAGTCACGACTATAGTTGCAAGGGTCTTGCAAAGGATCTTATTCAGTGACCATAGTTGATCAACCTGTTAATAGTGTTCACTGACTACAATTGTCTTACTGCTGAAATAATTTTGTTCTGGAGACAATATTATTTTCAGATGAAAATGAATTGCTGGAAAAATTGCCGCGAAAATTGAAAACCGATTTAGCTATATCCGTTCATTTGCAAACTTTGAACAAAGTCCAGCTCTTTAAAGTACTGTAAGAAACTAATTTTTCGTACTCATTTATACAAATAAAGGCCTTTTTAGGAATGTGACAAAGCATTTTTGAGAGATCTGGTATTAAAATTGAAGCCAGTGTTGTTCCTGCCAGGCGATTTCATATGCAAAAAGGTGGCTATTTGAAACAGGGGGGGGGGGGGGGGTTCCAAATAATTCAATTTCAAAATCCAAATTTTCAGGGAGAAGTTGGAAAAGAAATGTACATTGTTAGCAAGGGAATGTTGGAAGTCATAGGCGGTCCGACAAATACGACAGTTTTTGCAACTCTCAAAGAGGGAAGCGTTTTTGGCGAAGTGAGGTAAGTTTTAAAAAAATTACAGTCATCTTAGCAAAGTACGTGTATAGTTCTTAAATAATTATAGTCCTTAAACTATTATACCATTAGCAACTATATTCGGGAACAACTATAGCTTTTGAAGATCTCCAGTCATGAACAAAATATATTTCATGATTAAGTGCGCTATTGTCTCTGAACAAGTATAGTCTCTTAACTATAGTTTCTGAAGAACTAACTATTGTTGCCGTGAATAGCTACCGTCACTTAATTTTTTTCCAGTCTTTTGGCCGTTGGTGGAGGTAATCGACGAACAGCAGATGTTAAATCCAAAGGATTTTCGAATCTATTCGTTCTGAGCAAGGACGATTTAAATGAAACCATCAAAGATTATCCTGATGCTCAGAAAATCATGAAACGAAAAGCAAGGTACAGTAGGGACATTTGTAAAAAATTATTCTAAACGGTGCACTGAAATGAAAGTTTTCAGGCAATTAATAAAAAAACACGAAGGTGAAGGCAAAGATAAAAAGCTGGACATTGAACAAACCGCGACGGTGTCCAGCCATTTGAGAACACCGAAGTTACTCGAGACAGTGGCGCAAGTTGTCAGTCCCACGAGCAAGAGCGGCCAAATGTTGCAGTCGTTGCTCGAAAAGGACCTTGCCAAACAAAATTTGATCGACGGCGACGACTCGGACTTGGAAAGCGAAACGAGTTCCATACTCGACGAAGTCTTGAGCGGTCTCTCGGTTCACGACATATTGCAAGGAAGATTGCCAGGTAAAATATAATCCAGGGCGATTTTAAACTAGTTTCTTCTGAATCTGAATCTGAAATTATTTCAGCCCATGAAGATGTCGTTTTTCTTGATGAAGATCAAATCTATCAAGATTGCGAAGAAGAACAAGAATAAAACAAAAAACAGGACTGGCCACTCGACTAAACATGTTTATTTTTATTGCTCAAGTAAAAAAATACAAAACCTGATGACAGAGTATTACACATAACAAATGTTCAAGCACCTTACATCAATTTGAAATGGATCGTCAACGATATCCGTCGCAATATCGCTTACAGCAAACGAATATCAAGGAGAAAAAAATTCCGAATCCGGATACGAATTGCAGACAACATCCGACTACGGCCATCCAATAAGAATAACCTAATTGTACGGTTTCCGTCAGCAGGAATTTCACTATGATGTTCTTATCTTTGAATTTATTGCCGCCTTCGTGATAGGTAGTGAATAAAATCAGCACAGATAGCGAACACCCGAACGCTGATAACATGAGCATCGATAACACGATCGGGCACCGCCGTTGAAGGAACATGAACAAAAGTAGAACCATAAAGTTTATCACAACAGAAATGCACATCATTGATAAGCAGGCCAATTCCACCTCGATTTTCTGTTCGTGATAAGAGCGAACCAAATTATCGATGAATTCGTTGCCGGTCTCGATGACGGTTCTACCAAATCTGTTCGAACAAGTGTATCCAGAATCGGATTTATCGTTGCTCAATTTCGTGCAAATTTTCCACAAGCCGTGTCTTCGGTGATAACTAGTCGACAGTAGATCGTTCGGACCGACGTTCCATTTTTTGTCGATCCAACATTCGGTCACCAATCCGGTCAACGAGAATATGAAAGCCAATAAAATTGCGAACAACCAAAAAAATTCCAAAGGTGAAAAGTAAAATTTATTGGTTCTCGCCGGAGTGGCCATTAATACAAAAAAATTTTGTAATGGGAAAGAAATTTAATTTATATCTAGGAAAAATACTACAGTTGTACGACTGAAAAGGTTACGCATAAATTGTCTAATCGACTACGAAACGAGCAAAAAGCAGTTTCGAATATTAAAACGTTACATTATTGAATAGTCCGATATTCGATATAAAGAAAACTGGTCCTAGAAAAATAGGCGAAGGACGACAGACGACGGTATATATTTTGAAAAATACGAACAGTTGCCGCCCATTCGTCAGAGATTCAATCATCCAGATTGGAAAAAATACAGTTGACATTCATTATGTTTTTGAATTTGGAATAGCCTCCGCGAAAGCTAATTTGATAAATGACTAACGGAAAGGAGGTACAATTTTAGTTTTCCATTGAACAAAAAAGAATGACACTCCAACAACATAACCAGCATCGTTATTGCTCATTTTAAAAACTCACAAACCCCATAAACTTGTTCGAAGCAGCCTTTGTTCATTTTCCATCTTTCATTGAATGCTTCTCTAAAGAATCAGCTTCTGAGATTAACGCAGGTTGTTCGAGGCGTCGTTCTTTTTTGATTAGCAACTTTTGCTCGTGGCTTGACATTCGGATTCTAAATAATAGCTGACTATAGTTGTGGACTATAGTGTGTTAAACCAATTATTTAGGTCACTATAATCGTCGAAATATAATCGTAATGAGACAAAATAATCTACACAAAATATTCACAGTTTGGATCACGAAAGAAGCTATGAAAGAAATAGATTCTTCGCAAGTGGATGCAAACCGGAATAATAGAAGACTGAATGGCTTGCAGTTTCGCCGGTCAAGGTGCATGTCACGAAGACCAGATTCAGTTAAAATTCATAATATTCGGATATTTGAGATAAGTGACATCGAACCTTTATAGCAGACAACAGGACAGGTTGTCGGTGCTGCGCTCGGTGTAGTCACTGGTCGCAACCACTGACCACAGCCGAGCCAGTGAGTCAAATGTGTCTTGTTACAATATAGTTCCATCTACAGTTTCACTATAGTTGAGGAGGAAACGCGGTGTCGGTCGTCCATCCCTCCGAAGCCATAAAGTGTCCACGCTGGAAGGCACACGCACCCAATAAGATACGAAATACGAAGCACGGAAAATACAAAATAAACTACCAAAAACGCAAAAATAATTAGTTAGCTAATTATTTCCATGCGAGGGTACCAAATGTATACTTGGATAGTTACCTAGCCAATTTACCTTCCGCAGCGACTGGGAGTACTTAGCCTAGCTTAGCTAGCAAGCCTTTGGTTAAGCCAGTTGCTCAACGGGTACTTAGGATTCTAAATAATAGCTGACTATAGTTGTGGACTATAGTGTGTTAAACTAATTATTTAGGTCACTACGTTTATTGAGGGCGAACGTCTCCACTTTAGGGTAGGCTGCAACAAGTAACGCACCTGTCCATGGGGGTGTCGGTCGTCCATCCCTCCGAAGCCATAAAGAGTCCACGCTGGAAGGCACACGCACCCAATAAGATACGAATTACAGCACACTAAAAGTAAAGAGATCACAATATATTCGCCATTGGAGGATTCTTCGATATCCCCTTGAAGATCGGCTGTGATCCTGTCTCGACCCTGGTAACCGTGGAATAGCCAACATACGGCTTGTATTCGAGGTAGGGATGCAATGATTCCACATCCTACTTGCTTGAGGTAAATTACTGAACGAAAGTTTTAATTCCCTTCTTCAAATAGTGCCTACCTTCAGGTTGGATGAAATTCTTAATTGCCTGGTTAATTAATCGAGAGAATAGGGTGTATCCTAATTTTTCATTATTTGCAGCACTCTTAAAGATTTTTTATTGAAAGAAATAAAAGATTTTCAAAGGATACAGTTATACTATTTATGAATATTTATCGTAACTCTGACTGGGGTTGCCGTAACCATGTTGAGGTTTACCGTAACCGGGTTGAGGACCCAACGGGGCTGTAGGTTGTTGTTGCGGATAGCCGGTCGTCTGGAATTGCGCAGTGGTCGCGAACGAACACATTCCTTTTTCTTTGTAATACCGATACAGTTTCAAGATGATCACGAAGAACCATATTTCGAAAATAGCTGCTACGAATAGGATGACCACTGCGCCTACATCAATAATCCAAGAAGCCGCTACGGCGTCTCTATCGCTGGCCACTACGAGCACGGTTACAATAAGAAGTATGGCGCGGACTATCATGTAAACGATACCGATGACTTGAAACACTAGATGAGGAAATACGAATCCGTGATGTTCTTTGCCGATGCCAACGAACAATAAAATCACCAAAATTATCGTAAAAACGGACATGCACCCGCAGCAACGTCGGTACCTCGGATCCGAAACGCTAACCCCGGAATACACCGGTCTGGTCATTACGATTGTATTGGACTGCATATTGAATCGTTGTTTCGCCCCAACCGAATAATGATCCGACAAAAAAGTTTCTCTCAAGGACAACAAAAATGTTCTTCTTCTCTGCGAAACTTTAATAAAAGTGTCGAGCATATTCCAAAACGGGTTTCGAAGCAAAATGTACAATTAGGTTATTCTTATTGGATGGTCGTAGCCGGATGTTGTCTGCAATTCGTATCCGGATTCGGAATTTTTTTCTCATTTTTCTAATTTGTAACTCATAACTAACTCATAATTCAGACGTCGATACATAGCTTTTTGTCGGGGCTTGTTATTGAGGTCGAAGTGTGTTGCTTTCGGTGAATATTAATTCGACATTTGGCACAATATTTGCATTCTGTTCCAGAAACTTTAAGAATAGTGTCTTCCTTATTCTTCAAGCGAACAAATTGACATCTGAAATGAAAAAGATTCTTGTATTCCTCACGAAATATTTTTGATTAATTTTTTTCCCAAACGGTTCCATGCATTTATCTTTTATTTATAGAGGAAACAAGAAATAAACTAAGAAACAAAATGAGACAAATTACATTCTCCATCTTAGAAAAGTTGAGCAGATAACTTGAGGCATGGTGCAAAAAAAAATTTTAAAAATGAGTAAAAAGTTTTAATTTTTCCAGCTCGCAAACCACTGAAATCCAAGAAGATGTTCTGTTTATCTTTCATTGAATGCTTCTCTAAAGAATCAGCTTCTGAGATTAACGCAGGTTGTTCGAGGCGTCATTCTTTTCGTGGCTTGACATCGACCATTTATGCGAAAGTGAAATTCTCAAATAAGTCAAATTTAAACGCGAATTTTCGGAGAAATAGTATTGCATCTTTATGGCTTCCGATTGATTGAGGATCGAAATGATCAGATTTCAAACTGATATTATTGGTGCAGTTTCAGTTTAATGACAAGAAAGTTTTGATAATTTATTTATAAAACACGACATATTGGATGTGAAATATTGTAAACATTCAATCAATATAAGATTGAATTGAATTGAATAAGGAATAGGCCTAATAAATACATTAACTCATCGTTGACTTGCCAACATATACCAAAATTGAAAAAATCTGATCGTTTGAAAAAACTAAAGGCTTTGAAATTCAATTATTTAGAATTTTCACTTAACAATCAACCATTGATAGCCGTTGTGAATTGTTACAGAATTTCCAGTAACTGTACCTTTGAAACATATGTTACAAAAAACTGTGCGATTCCAGATTTTGCAAAAGATCCCTCCAAAATTTGTAATTATTGGGCGATTATTAATATTATACGTCAAATGAGAAAAGATTTTGTTTAATAAAACTTGCACAATAAATACGAAAGCAGAGCCAATTGTACAAAACCAACAAAACATTTATTTAACTACACACTGTATTATACTGTATTGTTGCGTGGTAGCTTCATGTTGTATTAGCATTTCTGAAAGTCAAAAAGTCAGTGAAACAGGCAAATCAAAAGGTATCAACGACGAACGTAAAGCAGCTAAGGTATCAGGAAAAAAGGCGAGCGAATAAAACGGCCAGCGACGTCGCAAAAACTAAAAAGGACACAAAGTGTCACAAAACGAGAAACCATACGATGCGCCATAATATTGGTTTTCTTAATTACTGGATGACGACCCGTCCGTCACCCTTGATGTTTCGCCTAGGACCTAGGCAGACGTTTGAAACATTACCGAGGCGTTCTCGGCTCGGCACCAAGTCAGAAACATTACCAGCGGAATTACCGTGTCACTGTTGAGTAGTAAGTGAGCAGGTTTACAGTACCAGCGAGCCATTCCCTGAGATTCCGAATTAGTAAAGTTGTGATACCGAAGTTCGTAAACCTTGAGCGGACCTTGTAACACTAGTTTCGTGGCAGGGTTCTCCTCCAAATCTTCACTAGCTGCTAATCGTTTTTTGTCAGATTCTTGTATTAATTTTGAACTATATCTCGTTGTCATCAGCTATTGCGATTTGTACAAATGATAGGAAAACTGTGCTTTTTAATTCATTTGAAAACTGTTCCTTTATCATCATTTATTTTTAGACGAGGCCAACTACTTTCATTAAATCTATTCCCTCAAAACAATGATATTTCAGTAAGTGCAAACATAAAACTATAATTCAACTTATCGAAATACGAAATTTATTGCATCGTCTTCCTTTCATCGAACCTTCGTGGTTTCGGCGAACAGCGCACCTCACGCTTGCGTATTCGACGATAATATGGTTGTGACAAATATGTATCGTCTGGATGGCACTAAAGGTACTTATCTAGAGAATTACATGTATGTATAACTTAGCGCGTGTCTGAAATGAACCGAAGTGGGAAAACAAGTCGCTTATATACGTTATAATTTTTCCAGAAGAAACGAAATTAGTTGATTGCTTGGTCATGTCAAATTCTTGTCAGTGTCGGATCATGCGTCAGTTATCCGTCGAGCTAATTTCTAAGAAGTACACTTATCGTAAATCGAGGAGGAATTTCGATACAGCGACATTTATTGATGTTCTTCAAAACTCTCCGCTAGGTACACCAGATAACACTTACGACGTTCGCAGCTTCTTCTATTCGTTTCGTGTTTTGGGAAACAGAAAAATTTCAAAAAAAATTTTTTATGTCTTAATAAAAGGAATTTTATTCTCTGCGTTATCAGCACATGTTGAGAAAACTTCTTCGAGTCAGTTGAGTAAAAGTTGTTTATTTTTCAAAGAGCATTCCCAAATATTTTATTTTCTGTAAATCGGAAACATTCTCTTAGTAATCATCATTTTAGATAAGCCGATGTTGATTAATTCTCGTAATGCTGACAAGTTATCTTACAGAACATTCTGTCACCGCCGGCATTACACGTGTATATCGGAAGAGGGTATAAACTCGTAACAGTTATAGAAAGTGCAGCTTTTCCTAGCAGTTGCAGGTCAACAGTTGAATTAAATTAGAATTCGTTACATTCCGTTTAGGAGGAACTTGTTATATCGGCCGATACAGAACTGTCGTAATGTATTTAATATTTATTTGTAATATTTAGATTTCGTAAAAGAAACTTGTATTCCGATTCTGAACACGCAAATCTTCGCACATCTAAACTAAGGGAATGTTTTGGAATAAAGTTTTGGTTCGCTGGAAAAATATTTGCGCGATGAATTACGTATAAAGGTAGGGTACAGTCGTGAGAACTAAAAAGTGAACAATATCGTGCAATTCAGCTTCGCATATTCGCCGTCAGCTCTGTCGGCTGTGGGGCCATCTTGTTCTCTTACGATTCAGTCTTTCTTTGCATTGTACCCGTTTCACCACTGGGTAATCGAAGCTTGCGAGAGACTACCCACCGGGTTTGAACTCGGACTCGAATCGAACTCGAAATCGAAAAATTTGAACTCGGACTCGGACTCGAATCTCTCGAGTCGGAGTTAAGCTCTCTACTGCTGCGCAACGAGAAGTCTCCAAAAAACTAAAGTTCATTCACCATTGCAAACTCAAAAATATTACAGTAAGAATGATGCGAAAAGCACGACGGAACACGAACCACTTACACTTTCCAAAATCTTTACCTAGTGTTTCAGTCATATTAGCAGACATACAGACCATTTCGGAAATGGTTCAAAATGGTGTTTTCAGTAGTTGCACATCATTCTTACTGTAGTCTCTTTGAGTATGCAATTGTGAATGAACTTTAGTTTTTCGGAGATTTCTCTTACCTTTCACTTTGTACGAATTTGGTGGTCCTCGACACATGTACAACTGTCGGCAAAACAAAAAAAAAAACAAGGTAACTTACAAAACATGCTTATTGGACTACTGGACTTAAACAAAGATCTATAATAAAAAAAATCTTGGTTATGAATGCATTGAATTCTTTTTGCGCATGATCAATGAAAGTAAAATTGAAATTTTTGAAGCAATTCGTTTTTGAAATTTTTAAAATTTTTTTAAACAGTTGAAAGAACTTTCTACAAAAAAGAGATATGGAATGGAGATCTTTTTCATGTATTTAAACAACTGCGCGACTTCATTCTCATAAAGAGAAAGTTTTTAAAATAACAGAAGTTGGTTGAATAAAACGTTGGACTTTTCAATGCGTCTTTCTTAAAAACCACATTTGTTATTTCGGAATTTAGCGCACA
This sequence comes from Prionchulus punctatus, assembly GCA_034698125.1. Lineage (NCBI taxonomy): Eukaryota > Metazoa > Nematoda > Enoplea > Mononchida > Mononchidae > Prionchulus > Prionchulus punctatus. The sequence goes on along the minus strand of JAQGBA010000147.1, from coordinate 36,248 downwards.
AAACATGCTGTAAATGTTATTTCGAAGGGGTCTGACCCGGGGGTTATTTTTGAGGGGAGGGGAGGTGGGCTGTTCAGACTTTAAAACACAATATTCCGTGAAATATCGTACCAATTAAAAGCATTTTTTAAAGTGAGCTAATGATATTGCACGTTAAAAACGACGTGACTTTTGAAATTTCTTGTTTTTATGTCAAGTTTTATCTGCAATTCCCAGAAAGTGAAATGCAGTATTTAAAAAAAGATGACTAAAAAGCATTAGCGTTTGAAATAGTCCTTGTTTTTCACTGAAATATTTTTTCCAAACAATCTTTTTTACACTCTGTGATTCGATAACGTGTCAATTTCAGTGCTGCTAATGAAAATAACATACAAAACTAGTCAACAAATAACTTGCTAATAAGTAGTTTAAGTCTCGTGAAAATTAACAAATTTTCCCCATTCGGCTTTCATCTAATTTTCTGTATTTGTAACTGAACAACAGGCTGCGAGTTTTCTCTTTGTCTTCTAGAATTTGACCACGGCTGGAGTGTACCCTGGGCAAATACGCCGTAGAAAACGGAGCTAAATAAGTAAATTCCTCCGCAGATGTAAAAAATTATTCTCCAGGATTCAATTGTGGCCTAAAATTCAAAATGTTAGCTACAAATTGAATTGAGAAATTTAAATTCAGCTTGCATCTTTCGTCAAAATGCCTGTTATGTACGGTCCAATGATACCAGGGATGGTCGCAAACGTGTTACCAGTGCCCAACAGGATTCCTCGAAGAAAGAAGCTTGCGTACTCAACAGGCAACTATAGTTCAACTCTAGTCCACTGGCGAGGATTGCAACTATAGTCCTGTGGTAATTATAGTTTTGGTAGAAACTATGGTCCATAATACCAGCAAAATCTGGAGCAATGTCGAGGAAGTTTACCAAGAATCCAGCACCGCATAATCCAGTCAGTCCGATACACAAAGAAAGTAGTGCAATGGCCGCTGAGCTATTACAGCCGACATACCCTACGGCTATGACGAGAACTGCTGGCAAAAAGTGGCCTGAAACAAAACGATTGCACTCGGATTGTAATTTGCTAGTAAAATTATGTTTGGAAGATCGCACCTAAGCAATCGAAAACTTTTCGCACTGTAACAGTTTGCAATTCAAGCTTGTTTCTAAGCATGTCTGCTAATTGCCCCGAGGACATGTGGACGATCGCTTGGACCAGGTACGGCAATGCGGATAATGAACCATTCTGAATGTTAGCTAATGGTTACCAATTTTTTGTTTTATATGATCAAATCGTTTACCTTTTTTATATCAAAATCGAAAACCGTTTTGAAATAAGTTGGCAAGCAAGTGAGCAACACGTACAGTCCGTAGTTGTAGGAAAAATGGCTAACCCAAACAGCATAAACGGCGGGAGATTTGAATATTTCCTTCCACGGGACATCTCCAAATCCGGGTCTCTGAAAATCATTTTTTAAATGTCTAACTGATTTGCTTATCAATAACTCACAGCAGTTCCACCATTACTGGCCTCCAGTGCAGAAACTATGAAAGTCTTTTCGGATTGGGACATGAATCTGTGCTCTTCGGGCGAGCTGTTTACCAAAACCGACCAAAAAATGAACCAAACGCATCCGAGAACGCCTAAAAAATGATAAAATTCGCTCATAAATGAGCAAATTCTTGTCGGAACGAGCAAAAAAATGAATTCGCAATACCAAACGCGTAAAATACAGAAGGCCAACCTCCCATAAAATTTGAATCCGCCAATATTCCAGATAAAACGAATGCGAATGGAGTTCCAACAAAACAGCCTTCAATAATTTCTTTAATATAACCCTTTTGCAAAATGCGGATGAAATAAAAATACAGTAAGTGCTAAAGTTTAATTTCAAATCCGTATTCAGATATTGATTTCCAGCCATGCAAGACCAAAGACCTTCGTCTGCATCATCCTGCACGCTTGAAATTCAATATCTGAATATGAATTTATAAATTTTCCCATTATGATTACTGCACTTTTGTACCAGCTGTGGTTGTGAAAGAACTTTAGACAGTACCCGCGTAAGCAACTGCTGGTAACTTGCTGCGCTCACTCGGAGGTGCCCATCTGGCGAAAAACGCTTGCATCGACGGCCAGGTGACACCCTACACAAAGCTATGGTAAGCCAGTGATGCAACTGACTGGAGACGAAATTATTTACTTCTCCAATTCCTTCCAATATCCTAAGGGCAATTAGAGCCTCAACGCCCGTCTCAGCCGCCAAGGGGGTTAGCAAGGTCAAAATTGCTGTGCAAACGGTACCAATTCCGAATACCCATTTTGCTGAAGACCACAAAAATAACCCGACATGACAGTACATTACAATAAATTGCAGTACAGTAGAGTACAGTACAATGCAACGTACAATTCAGTACAGTACATTACATTACAGTACAGTACAGTACAGTACAGTATAGCATTGTACAGTTCACAATTATTCTTACCGCCATATTTCCCTGCAAGATAACCGCCAGCAAGTTGTGTCGTAATATAGCCGTAAAAGAAGGACGCCAAGATAACGCCTTGCAAATTAGAATCCCATACAAACGGTCCATCAGCCTTTAGAAATATAGAATGTGGTGCGAGCACTAGCCCTGGGTCAAGAATCCAATCAGAATTTTTACCTTCTTCGAAGTTTCGTTAATCACAGCCGATGATTTGTTACTGTAGCAGATGCTGTATTTACGACCTTCTGTCCCATTGGTTCCTTTTCGTTCATTTAGCGCCGTATGGTTGATCATGCTCACGAGAGCGACGCTCAGATTCACCCTCAGGGTATAAACGACCAGGAATCCCAAAGAAGCGATACCGGTCACAATATGGCGCCATCCCATCGTATAACCTTTCGCAGTAATGTACCGTGAAATTTTTTCCAAACACTACAGTTCTACAGGGATTATAGTTTCAAAGTAACGTATAGTTGTTCGCCTGCTGCAGTTGCACATTCGCTGAAGTGACGCAAACTTACACAAACGAGTGTGAATAAATTTTCCTCGTTTAGGTTAAGCTCCTACGAAAAAGCTTTGCTTTTTTTTATTTGTTTTATCTGGACGAATGGAAACTTGCAGTCTCATTTTTGTACTTGTTTGCTCTCTTGTTAGGCTTGCGGCGAAGTGAAAATTAATTTTTGATGATCATCTGGATTTTTCTGCATTTACTGTTTATTGTGACCATACAATTTACGTATTTAATAAAAAGTGCGACTTTTGTTAACTCGCGACCTATTAATTTTTCAATAAAAACTGATTGATCGATTCATCAAAACAGTCAGTGGGTCATGGCACGATGATCGACTAATGTTCGTCATATATTTGTGTGATTTCGGAAGAAATCTCAATGTTCTTCGAAAGTTTTCGCCCGAGTAAGATTGTTGTTGTAACTTTTAGAGTACTTTTTTTTATTTAACTCGTTTTTGCAGACAGAAACATGAAACTGTTATTTGTTCTTCTGGCTGTCGTAACTTGTACTGTACTGGCTCAACGCCTGCCGAAATGCAAGCACAACGCCGACTGCGGTAACAAGGATTTGAGTTGCATGAACCGGGAAACTCGCAACGGAGATCCGAATGGGTGGTGCTTGGAGAACAACCAGTTGACCAGACAGTGTTTCACAAGGGACGACTGTATCGGCGAACCCGGTCAAGAAACGTGGACGTGCTCCATCGAATCGTATACAGTGAGCGGAAAAGTGAAACTGTCCAAATGTACCCCGTTACCGGCTGGAAACGCAACTAAACCAGCATAAAAATTGTATTAAAAGTTTACATTTGGTGACGTTATCAGTTCAATTAAAACAAAAAATTCTACTAAAGTTGAACAGACAGCGAACTATAGTTGACGTGCTATCAAACACTTTTACCTTTATTATGTTGTTAAAACATAAAGTTTATGGTTTCAGTCTCTTCACCATAATGACTGCAATTTGGCTCGTTCTAGTTTGTCTCGCAACAACTTTGGGTGATGATAATCCTTATTTGTATCCTTGTACCACTGATAGCCAGTGCCAAAACGAGTTTCACACATGCGCTGTAGATGGACCAAATTCTACTTATTGGTTTTGCGCCTGTTACTGCGGAGGTGGTCCGTGCACCCGGAACGAAGACTGTTGCACTAACATATGCGACAATTCTGTTTGCACCGGAGACGGGGGTAAACAGGGTGCCGTTTGCAGCGACATGTGCCCAGATGAGAAGGGTCAATGCGCATACGGCTACGACTGTCAACCATGGGGCGATTTTGGGTATTGTAACCGTAATTCGACAATTATTATAACAACAGGTCCATCAATCTCATCAACAACAAATTCACATCCAGGTATAATTACTTTCAAAATACAGCAGATGGGGCAGTTACAGTATTGTACAGTTACAGTAGAGTATAGTACAGTACAGCACAATACAGTACAATACATTGCATAACAGTATAGTACCGTACAATGCACTGCGGTACATTACATTACAGACTGCGATGTTCAGCAACTGTACAGTGCAGTACTGTAAGGTGCAGCAGTACTGTAATATACTGTACCTTTAATCAAATTCAGATTCAAACCCTTACGTGTACCCGTGCACATCGAATACGGATTGCATTTACTACAACCACCTTTGTTTGTCTGGTGGACCGAATTCCGATTACTCGTTTTGCATGTGCATGTGCGGAAATGGTCAGTGTACCAACAACGGAGACTGTTGTACGAACAACTGTCGCAACGGACATTGCACCTTCGCTGATGGAACTCAAGGTTGCATGTGTTCGGCTTGCGGATATCAGCTTTGCGCGAAGAACTACACGTGTCAAACATGGGGAGACTATGGATATTGCAATTATACAGGTAACCTGTATGGCCACCAGTCTTTGAACAACGTGGGAAGTGTTTACCTTTATTTACAGGAACGGGACTAGAGTTCACTCGACCAAACCAATGAACAGCCGGTAGGACATCTGGAGAAACACATATCGCGTACTTTCAACCACTGTTAATGGTTCATGTTACACATTTTTGCACTGTCGACATTTGAATTTGATATTTATTTGACATTTAGCACGTTGTGTAAAAAAATACTGATTCACAAAGAAATAGCATTAATTTATTTTGAAACGGTATTCATTTTCAAAACCTGGTGTACATAATGATGAACATGAACATACATAATGATACATACTTTATAAAATAACATTTTTTTACAGTAAGTAACTTAGGTTCTTTCTGTATATGTTCATCCATGGAACATTAATATAAATTTGGAATCTCCGTTGCATTCCGGTTCGAACGAAGGATCGTAAAGGTATCCTGGGGTCCCATTCCTACGAAGGTCATAGCTCTAGCGGCGAAAAGGGACATGAGGATTAAGACCACAAGAGCATGCTACATCATCGTCTCTTAAAAGCAGCCCCTTGAACCAGTTACATTTTCCGTACGTGCTTGTTGCGAAACACAACTGTAAAATTTACAGGTTTAAGCTTCACATTTTGACGAATTTAACTCAAGAAAAATTGGAAATCATCACGAAAGGCATGCAAGACGAACAGACATTTCGCTACGTCCTGCAGGGTCACATCGATTGCAGAACCATTCACAATTCGACGCGAATGCCGAACTGTCAGTGAATGTGGACCTGATCGGCTTTTACAATTACAAGACGCGTACGAAAATTGCGTTGATAACGTTCGGTCACGGTAACTTAGGCGGCACCGGGTGGTACTTGGCCAAAGAACCCAAACACATATTCGAACATCAACAAGTTACCCTGGCCCCCATTATCTGGACCTACATCTACAATGTGTCGTTCCGACCGAACGCCGATGTAATCATCACAACGTTGTCGATAAGTCGTGGATGGTTAGTTACGAGAAATCGTTTACGAGCGGCAAGTCGATTACGGTCAGAGGGCACGGAGAAGCCACTTATCTGTTTCAATCTCAGGTCGTCGTACCGAGCGCTGGTTTTACCTTTTGAATTTTCTGACAAACATCGATAAAGACCCGCTACGAAAGCACGACGAAAGAATACAACGTGTATTCCACGGCGGACAGTAGTTCCATCTTGGTGATCTACGCGAGAGATCATCATCCGCAAGTCGTCAAACCGAACTACCCGATATGCGACAGAGCATTCGATTTGGCGAGTATGAGCCCGATGTCTTGCGTGGGTTTCGTGCTCGGCTTCTCGGCCACGATCGAAGCTCCATTCCATTACGCAACCGACAAAAAGTCACGCTCAACGCTTCGATAGTCGTGGCTAAGCTAAGAGGGCGAATTATCGGTAACGACGATTGCCAGGTCACTTATTGGGACGCCGTAAAAAACACGTTCAGCATTAGTAAGAACATTATGATAAATTGGGCCCATCCGATTTTCTCGATATACCGACCGTTCGCCATAAAGGCCATCAACTACAAAGCTTCGGATAAAGCTCGTGAAAATCAACAATGCATGGAACCGTTCATTCGCTCGGGTCCCGGGATGTTCGTATATTTGCCGCCATGTTCGAAGTTCGATAATAAAGATACATTCGGATGGACAGCGGATCCGCATAGTCGATATCACTACTTTTCGAATAAATTGGACAGTGACTATTGCCTATCGAGCAAATCGTCGCTGAACGCTCATACATTCAACGAACTGTGCGATAAAATGAAACGAGAACAAGTTTAGAAGTACACCAAGTACACGATGAATAATAAAGACAGTCACATTTACATAAACAAAGAGGGCCATATGCCAGTCATTGAGAGCAACTACGATATGATTAAAGTTAAATGGGATTTCGTGGAAGTTGCCGATATATCGGCGCAAGGAGCTTTCAATATTCTAGATTAACACTCGAGAGTTGCTAAAACATAGCAAGTTCTAAATTTTAGTAACCAAATAAAATTTTTCGATTTTAACTTGTTATCGGGATCACATTTTCCACAGGGGCGTCAATGGGTTACAACCTTCGACCTTTCGATCGCGAGTCAAACGCCTAACGCGATAAGCCAGCAAAAACTTACATCATTTTTATTCCAGATGAAATTTCAAGTTAACCACATTCACTTTCGACATTTAAAGTTGATATTACAGTTTGATCTTGAAAATATTACGCACTTATAAAACGAAGAAAGTGAGAAAATTGTCATACAGCTTGCTAAAACGAAATACGTACACTTTATTACGCTGCTCTATAGTAAGTAATACAAAGTTCGCTGATGGTCATTTGAATTATGAGATCGGTGAACAAGTCACTAGCTTACGCGACGTATTTGCAAGTGTCACATTCGTCGCATCACAATTTCCCAACATAACAGAAGAAGAACTGGATCGTCTATCGAAGGGCGTGCAAGACGAACAAACTTTTCGTTACTTACTACAGGGTCGGGTCGACTGTAGAGCGTTATACTATTGCGATGAAAACGCAGAACTATCGGTGAATACGGAAATGATCGGTTTCTACAATTACAAGACGAGCGAAAGTTGTGCTGATAACATTCGGTCACGTTCAGTTAGGCGGCAGTGGTTGATATTTAGCGAAAGAGCCCTTGCATTGGCGCGATCGTTTGGACGTATATGTATCGTTCGATCGTAACGACGACGTGAGCATCGTCGATCGCGATCCGCGGAATAAAGTCGAAGACTCGTGGAGGGTCTCGTACAGTAATTCGTATACGACCGGCAAATCAGTTACGATCGGCGTACGCGCCGGCGCAAGATATCTGGTCCAAGAGGAAGTTGTCGTGCCGGAAGGCGAGTTTACAGTTAAGGGTACCTTCTTCTGGAAAATCTCCATCAAAACTACATACAGTGGTAAAATTAAAGAATACAACGTGTAGTCGACGGCGGACAGCAGTTCCAGTTCCATCGTCTACATGAGAGATCATCATCCGCACACCGATTTCCTCAGACCTAACGTGTCGTTACGTAATAGAGCATTCGATTTGGCGCGAATCAGTCCGATATTGTACATCGGTTTTGTGCCCGGATTCTCGGCGATGATAGAAGCGCCGGCCAGTCACAGTAGACGACAGAAAGTCAAACTGAAAGCGACCGTAGTCGTGGCTAAAAATAACGGCGATTGCCAAGTCACGTACGCGGGTCAACAATTAGAGGAATTCAGCGTTAGTAAACACGTTACCATAAACTGGGCTCATCCAATGTTTTATCTCTTTCACAGCCGTTGATAAAGGCCGTCAACTATATCGCCGATGACGAAACGAGAGGAGCAATTATGCATGGAACCTTTCGTCGGCTCTGGACCAGGAATGCTCGTCCATCTATCGTCGTGCGCCAAGTTCGACAACTTTCACACATTTGGCTTTACAATGGATTCGGACGGTAGGTTTCACTTTTTCTCGACAAAATTGACAACGATTATTGCTTGCGACCAATGCGGAGATGACTGCTCATTTATTTATTTATTGAACCTTGCGATAAAACAAACATGCAACAAATATGGAAATACGGCGATTACACTTTTAGCAACAAGGAAGGACACGCTTACGTTACAAAGAGGGGCACATGCCGGTGATAGAAAGCAATTACAATTTGATCAAAGTCAAATGCGACTTAATCGAAGTCGGCGATGCAACAGCGAATGGAGCGTTCGAGATTTCGGACTGAGTTGAAAAACATTGAAAATCTACATTAAACAAGTTTGTACTGTTAAAAAAATCCTGAATCTTTGGATTTGTAGAAAATTTAATTATCTTCAAAATAAAAAAAGAATTACAGTATAGAAAAATATTGAATATTGATTCAGAAATCGACAAAAAACACTTTTCAAAACAAAAACTTGAAATTGCTATAAGCACGTAGAAACTGCAGCGCTTTTGGCGGCAATTTGAAACTAAAACTTCACGTTTTTCGTATTTGAAAATGTTCTGTAATAAATCCGAGAAGTTTCTATTTCACTGGCGCAACTTTTATTACCTTTTTCGCAAGCCAGCGCAGTTGCATAAATCTGGACGAGCCTGTGATCATTAGTTTCGCAAAACTTTCAAACTTCCCAGCGGGGTCCTCCGAATTTTACTGACTCGCGTTGAAAAATGACGCCATCTGTTTTTCACAAACAATATTTTTCAAAACTTTTCAACTTTTCTACGTTAAAACTGGCCGGAATTACATACATACACACACACACACACACAAATGCAGGGTGAAAACTTTTTTTGCGCCGCCAGTCAGTCGGGGTAAGACTGAAAGTTCTCGTCTGAAAGTGCGAAAGGTGTCTGAGTCTATTTGACTATAGTTCCAATATTAGGACTACAGTTGCGAGCTCGTTAGGACTACAGTTACCCGCGAACGGATTACAGTTACCATGCAATCGACGGTAGTCGCTCGTCCGGCGTACGTCGGCGTCAACGACACGGATCCGAGGTACCGATGCTGTTGCAACGCTATGCACGTACGGATAGCGGCCATCATCATCGGCGTGCTGGAAATCCTGGGGGCCATCTCCAATTTAGCCGGCTCCATAACGGGGGTGACCGGCGGTCGATCTCACCAGCAGGCCATGCCCGGGGGGCCGTACTACGGCATCGTATCCGCGGTGATCATGATCGTCATCGTCATCCTGTTGTTCATCGCCATCGCCAAGGAGAACGCCACGTTGGTCATTCCGCATTTGGTCATTCAAATATTGGCTATTTGCGGGTTGATAATCTTCGCCGTTTGGTCCATCGTCCTGTTCGCCATGGGCACGTACGCAATCTCGTCGAACGAGAGCGAAGACCGTTCGGCCGAAGGTACGTCGTTCGCGTTGGTCATGATCGGCGTCGTAGTCATTCTGATCATCGTGGCTTTGTTCGAAATTTGGTTCTTCGTCGTCATACTGAAATTGTATCGCTATTACAAAGAGAAATCGGCCACCGCCTACGTGCCTGTTGTTCAATTCCAGCAAAAAGTTTAGAACGATGAAAAATATCATTGAATCATTGAAAAACTGTGTTGTTTTTTTGCTTGACATATTATAAATTCTGTTGTTACGAGGCCGCAAGTAGAAAGGTAAGTTTTTTTGTTTTTTGTTAAAAAAATGTTGAAATCAATCAGTGCAAGCGAAAACAATTCAGTGAGCGGCGCGGCGACCAAAAGTCAACTTGCGGCTGAAAGACTCAATTAAAAGGAAAGTTGCAGCGATAGGACTTCACTGTAAAGTCAAGTTGTAGCTGTTTGCACTTCCACATTTAACTGTAATTCAATTTACGCAAACAAGATTTTGGTAGGCTTATGTCAAGATTCTAATACATCGGAAGAGTCAAGTTGCAGCCAGGTAATAAAAAAAACTTACCATCGGTCGAGTTGCAACTAAAGTTCAGCAAGTCAACTTGTAGCAAAAAGTGTTATGAAATCAAGTGTTATATAGCAAGCCGATTTGTGGCTTTATGAAACTAAAGTAATTCAAATTTAAGCCATCCGTCTTCAGCAAGTGAAGTTGCAATGGTAAGATTGATGTAAGTCAAGATGCTGAAATTCGATTTTCGCAAGCAATAGGCAACCATACATAGAACTTCCGCTAGTCCTGGCTGTAACATGTCGAGGCAAGTCAAGTTGCAGCTTTTAGACTGTGTCAAGTCAAGTTGCAGCTTAAGACTTTAATAAGTCAAGTAGCAGCTTTAAGAAACTGTGGTAAGTCAAGTCAAGTTGCAGCTTTAACACTTCAGAAAATTTCGTTAAGTCCATTGGCAGCGATAGAAACATTATGTGCGAAAATGTAACTATATAAAATAGAAATTTCATTCTTGCACAAGCAAGACCAAATCAACAAATATAACAAAAAAACAACAGCTTGGACCAAAAATGAACAAATAAGATTTTCACATTGAGAACAACTAAAGAACATAATATCTAAAATAAATTATAATCATTTCTTCCTTATAAATTAACCACGGTTGTGTCTGAAACTTTTTCGATGTCCACTCGGGTCCCACGTACGTCCGAATCAGTTGCTGCGGAATGTTCATCGAAGTCGCGTTGCGTATCTCAGTCAACGGGCCAGAATTCTTATACATCCGACAAAGCCGCAGCATCTCGCAGCGACAGCACGCCGTTCGCTACTACGATCAACTGCAATCCATTGGAATTAGCCGATCTATCGATATTGCGCAATTGCGCATTGATGAAAAAGAGATCGTCACTGCAGAATCCGCATACAGGAAACGCTGAGGAATTTTCGTTACGATGTCTGTCGAACTGGTACAACGAGTTTGTCCATGCCCACGGGCGATCACTGTCTACAGTTGGCTCGGCCAATGTTAGAAAATAATCTTTCGTATCGGGTTCGCGTGGAACTGCGAAATATCTCCCGCGGCCCCTATCTCCGACTACTACATACTTTTTATCGGCGAAATTCTTCACCGATTCGGGACTAGCGATCGATCGATTCGTCCATCGATCAGTTTCGAAATCATAGATATGAATGACAACAGCGTTGGTGAAGATCAATATCCGGTGATCAGTGAAAATCTTATTGAAAAATATACTCTCTACAATCGTTTGAGGCATCGCCGTCAAGTAACGCAAGTGAAATTCGTTCGATCAAATCGAAAATCAATTGATAGAAACTTTCGCGAATCGAGAAGAACGATTGATGCAAACTGACCACCCACTTCAAACTCAGCGAGTAGAACAAACTGCCCACGGTCATATTGTTGCTCTCACATAAAAGTAAATTAACTTGATATCTATCTATTTTCAGCGTCTCTGGCGAATTCGGTACAAGTACAGTTCCAGATTACGATTGTTTATCAAGTTGGCCGTATCGCTTAAATAATTCAAAATACCCATGTAATCGCCCGAATCGTTGACGGCAGACGAGATGCGATAACGATCGAATATCGGAAAGATCAACTTTTTGACACGCTGTATTTTCTCGGCGAAAACGACGAATTTCACCAGGATCAAATCCGTGGGAAATTCTGATTTTTTTGTACTTATCGAAGCCGAGCCATTGGATCTCGGAGAATTTGTACGGGTTATCGCCCACCAAGTAAAATACGCTGTTGAGCATTCGATCGCAGCATTTACGATTTGTCCATCGAGATATCGTCGCACATACTGATACTCATGGATCTAAAAAGAGCTTTAAAACGCAAATTGATGTGCAACTATAGTTACCTTGGATTTTGAACTACAGACTTACAATATCAGTTGATTGCACTTGTGATTGCATTGGTACTGGGAGTAACACCTAAAGAAAACAATTGTCAACATGACACTGTACATTAAAAATTAAAATACTGTATAGGTTTTACTTCTATCAGACGTTTTTTGTTTTCGACTGAGATCTGAAATAAATTGTAGTAGTTGCAATAGAAATTAATTAAAGTATTAGTGTGATCATTTTATCAGTCCTCATACAAAATCCTAAGTTTTTAATCAACGTCTTATCATCGTTGGATTGATTTGGTAATCACTGGCAATCAAAATGTCTTATCATCTAGTTTGATGCGAAAAAAACAAATACATACCAATTTTATCTCGAGCAAATTCATTTAACCTGCAAAAAAGGATGCTTAATAAAACATTTTAAATTGTTTAATTTCTACAACGCAGAAAGTTATCTTCCTCATATAAAACCCTGGCTTTTAATCAACTTCTTATCATCGTTGGATTAATTATTAATCATTGGCCTTTAGTATTGTTAGAACAAAAACAAAAAAACAACCAAACTTACGCTAAATCCAGGCCAAATTCGTTCACTGGCCATTCGTTTAACCTGCAAAATCATAATAGACAATTGCAAAGTAATCAAAATAATGAATTAAGTTAATTTTAATTAATTTTCGTTAGTTTTTTTAATCCTCATAAAAAACCCTGGTTTTTAATCAAATTCCTCTCATCGTTGGATTGATTTAATAATCATGGCAAACAGAAAACAAAAAAACTGACTAGCTAAATAAGCAAACTTACATTTTAACGGATAAATTCTGCCAAAAAATGACCAAATTGCAACCAATTTTCAGAAAATCGAACAAATTTCCGTTTAGCAGTATCGCAAATTGAATTTTTATAAAAATACGTTGCGAAACGAAGTTGCTTTGACGTAAGCGGTCGCAGGTACTTGAACAGCAGACAGCCGTCAGAGTCGCTTTGATTGCATACAAATTCAGATAAGATTCAAAATATGTTTAGTTTATATTCTATCGTTTAAACGAAAAATTTGCCAATGGTGACGTCACTGTTTAGTTTTTGAATTTTTACCCTCATGTATCTTGCAACCTATTTTTTTGTTTTTTTATGAAAAAAAACTATGAAACTTTATTACAAACAATACTCTAATAAAAATTCAGTCATGCGGAACATAATGAGTCATGTTAATTAATTGACAGGAATTAGTAAACTTTGTTTATCCGACCCGTGGTCGGCTAATAGCTAGTCAGTCCTTCGATCGAATACGCATCGAGACAAAAGCCTTTTCGAATCCGGATACGGATTCAAGCGTTCGTAAACTCGCTCTCCATTAAATACAATTCGCCGTAAGCCGGTGGCGGTTCCGGCAAATGACCGTAGGCTATCGATGGCACATCATTTCCGTGAAGCAGTTTATTCTTGATGTAGTAATAGCACTTCAAAGTAACGAGGAATAGCCAAATTTTAATCGGCGTCAAGATGAGAAAAACGAAAAAGGTAGCGGCCAATACGATCATCTGCTTCGTCAACTCCTCCCTTACCAGCATTTCATCTTCCATGTGATCACGTTGGACAGCATTTTTCTTCGTGAATGTCATGAAGAATGTAAACGCTGTGGCTGCGAGCCCTACAACGCAACAAGTCATCGTTACCACCTGCATAGCCATGTAGGGCGTTAAGAAGAACGGTCGATCTTTCCTAATCCCGTAGATCAGCAATCCGGCGAATATGGCGGTAAAAACTAAGATGACGAATACGCCGGATATTACCAGCCAATCGTATTCATTGTTTTCGTACGTCGAAACTACATTCGCTAATATCATCGCCGTAGTTGCGATTAGCATCTCCGCAACCGTTGCGCATATCGAAGCCGTGGTAATCCGCATTAATCCGCAGCAGACATTCGGATGTTCCGGATTTTCAGTGTTAGTGGCGAGGCGGTTGAATTCGAACGGATTCATCGTATTGTTTTACTCGACAGTAAAATCACTGGCCGATACACTTTTCTCGTCTACAAATAATATTTCCACCAACAACAGGTGAGCGCTATTATCAAAAAAAAGAAACTTTTCGAAGTCACATTGTTGCAAAACCAGTAAATTTTTTATGAGAATTACACTAGCAAACGTGTAATTTCGCAATGCCAATATCCGTCATTCGAACGCCCACTGTACTATCGTACAGTGCTGGCAAGTACGGATTTCGATTTACATGCGACCTAGATTCATGTAACAATTTTACTCGTATTCAAACACTGAAAAACAAGGAAAAACAAAAAAACAATATTAAGGGTTAAAATTTTCTTCGTCTATCAAACGAAACGACATTGGATTACTGGATTTACTTCGCGGACCTAAAATGGGTAGGATGGTGCTAAAAATTATGAACTATATTTTGACTATAATTAGAATATAGTTAGTCGCATTGGTTGACAGTTAATGATTCTAACGCTCTCCGATTAGATCTAACAGTTCTTCGAGATGTAAAAGAGCGGTACCGGGCTGTAATATTGTTTTCGATACGAAAGGATTTAAAACATCCGTACCTTTTAAGCCGTACTCTCGCAACTGATAATCCTTTTCGTCGCACTTGCCGTCGCCGTTCAAGTCGCAATGGGTGCCATCTTGTTTTTCCATATATTGCAGGATGTGACTCGGAGCGCCGATGGCCCGCAGTACGTTGAGCTGATAGACGTTACACTTCTTCTCGGATTCAAATCCGGCGAACGTATCGTACGGCGGTTCGTTACCATGGACTTTAGCCTTGTTCGTCTGATAGAGATAAGCGTGATAACTTTCGTGAGCTATCGTGCTGGCCAACCAGTACATTTCCAAATTTTCTTCCTTGGCTTTCAATTGGAACGTGGGCGGATCGCACCAGACGCACATGCCGGATTTAGGATAAACCTGAATTTTCTTCAAATATCTGTTTATGAATCCCAAAGCTATCGGCGCCTTTGATCTCAGCAGTTGGAGAGAGTTGGAGACTTTTTCAACGAAATTCTTATCGCCATCGATGATCGGAAATGAAAGATTAGGCTTTGGAGTTGGTTTCGGTGATGCGCAAGGCACCAAAGTTGTTATTATTATTATTATAATGAAGAATTTGGCGAGCGTGTTCATGTCTAGTTACCAAAATTTCAAATTACCAAGAAAAAGAATTTCCTAAAGATTTTAAAAGGTGAATTGCGTGGAATAGATAAAAGAGACCTACACAATTAAATAAAACCATACTTTTCGGTACTTCGTGTATAAGACCTACGCAGTACAGGTTTTTTGGACATTCAATTCAGGTTTCATGTTTTGGTTTTTCAGAGTCATGTTCGAACAGACTAGACAAATGAAATTCAGCAAAATCACAAATATAATTAATTGATTGAATCAGATTCAGATTCAGATTCTGATTTATTTAGATTCTGATTCATGGAAAACTGGTGCCATGGTACACCATGGTACATCTGATTTTGCTCTCTTCTTTCAGCAGGATTGCATATCAATACAGTTTCTAATCCGGTTACATAATGTTTTAGGTGAAATGTTTTTCGAAAAAGCGGGTCTTCAGTCATTGAAGAACGCAAACCAAATGCAAGCTGTATGAAACTTAATCGTATTAAAGCACAAAGGTTCCCATATATCTACTGTTTTTAGTATTTAAACCATGCAAACATTATTTTCATCGTGGATGACCATGGTTTCCAGAGGAGTACCTTGAACAAAAAAAACAAGGTTCCTCGATGGAAAAATTATTTAAACTCGAATCTGAATATTACCTTTCAATTCGACTTGTCGAATTTTGTAATCACCATCGTCACATTTTCCATCTCTGTTTACATCGCAGTGGGTTCCATCCTGTTGCTTCATCCAGTCGATGACCGGTTCCGGTGCGTTCATTTTTTGAAGCGCTTGAAGCTGGAACTTGTTGCACTTCTTCTCGGCGTCGAATCCCGAATACGTATCGTACGCAGGTTCGGCACCTTTTAGCGTGTACTTGTTCAACGCGTAGAGATAAGCGTGATAACTTTCGTGGCATATCGTGCTGGCCAACCAGTACTTTTCCAAATTTGAGGGTCTCGGTGACAATTGATAAGTAGGCGGCTTGCAGAATATGCACATGCCGGACGTATTAGCCACTTGAATCACTTTCACGAATTCGTTTATAAATGTCAAATAATCGGGAGCTTTTTGTTCTAGAAGTTCCAAAGCGGACCTCACCTGGTTGCAAAAGTCTCGACCTCCTTTTATTAGCGGAAATTCACCATTGACCGATGAAAATACGCAAAATAGCGCAAAAATTTGAAACACGTACAAATTCATGACATATGGTCAGAAACCTTACTTCAGAAATTTCGTTCCACTTTAAAAGTAAATCTTTTTTAAATATATGCAAACATTTGACAAAAAAATTTCAAATGGAGAGGCAGCAGGTAAACCAGTTACGCCATCTTCGTTAATTACATCACGATTTTGAAAAACATAATGATGTATTACGTGGGCCCAGAGACTGTGACAATGAGTGTCAGCCGTTGCATAAGTTGCGCGCTTTTGTAGTAGTTTTAAGGCTACAATAATACTACAGTCGTAACTATAGTCCGAGCGTAGTTGCTGTCTTCGTTAATACGCGTGTACAAACGTGGCGGTAGTTTAGCGGTAAAATTTGAATACGGTTTGTTTATTGAATGATGATACATTTTTGTTCGACAACAGTTTACCCGTAAAGTCATCAAGCCCAAAATTTAGCATTCAACAAGCGTCGTATTTTATACTGTCCATTTTTTCCATGACGCTATTACCGTCCGAGTCGCGTACGTTAACTTTGTAGTAAACCGGCGGATCCTTCGCCGGATTCAAACTGTTGACCGAATATTTGGCCAGTAGATAGTTGTTCGCCGGAACGCTACCAGAGTAAATTACAGGGACATTTCGCTTGTTAATACACTCGTAGTTTCTTAATCCGATCAAATTATGGAGATGCGCTACAAAAATAGCGTATATATTGAACGGTCCCGTTAAAGCTTGCTTGAACAGAATTTTATCTTCATCACTGAATGCGTTATCATAGTCGTGAAAGTTTATCACGACAGCCGAGCTTGGATTAGCCAGCAATTCTTTTCGAACGAAAGCCAGCGAGTCAGTAATATTGTACTGTTCGTTCCATGTATTTATGAATCGCGTATACGTCGGATAGTTGTGCAATTGCAAGAACAGGTAGCAACTGTTGGCCGACAGACGAGTCTTCCACGAGTAAGCTAAACTACCGTGTCGTTCGTTAGCTTGATAAGTAACCGTCTGGTAAGTGTGAGTTATCGAAGTAGCGTTGGTCACATCCGACACGGATCCGATCGGATACGACGACAGCATGTAATCCACTGAATTAATAGCGCAGTTGTTCAGTATGCAATCATCTACATTGTTAGCGTAATCGTGATTGCCTAGACCCAGATAGATTTGTTTTATATTATCAATGAAACTCTGGTCCAACTCGGCAGAGATTTTTCCCACCGAATAATAATCGGTCGACGAGTACTTTCGCCAAATCCAGCGAAAGTAGAAAAGTTCATCCGTATGCCCGTAAGCAGTGAGATCCCCGTTGATTATCAGTCCTTCGACGCCTCCGGGATGAAAAGCAGCAATTTCTTTAGCTAGCCTCGACACGCTAGTAAACTGAGCTTTATTCGTATAATCGCCCGCGGCGACTTCGCATCCGCGAGACGTGGCCGGATAATAGTCCGTACACCATTTTACGACTTGTTTGCAATTCGTGTTCGTATCATCGCAAGCCCACCAATATTGCGGGTCTCCCATGATGATATAAAAGAAATCTTTATCGCTGGATGTGTTTGCTTGAATGTCGTCAACTATAAACAAATATAAAATTATACACGCTATTTTAAATTATTTCGTAAGAAAACGTACTCGGACTATTCCGTCCTGACCAAGTGTAATATTTCGAAGTTCCGGCATTAATATTATTACAGCACGCTAGCAAAACTACAGTAAGACAAAATATGAATGAAAATAGTTTCATTAGGATAGATGAATCCTTCGAGAGAGAGATGCTATTAAAATTTAGGAATCTATTTTGAAAAAGTCTACGTAAATGATTGAAAAAATATTAGTTAATCCACGACTTCAACACCGTGCAATTTCGTTGACATCACCAATGACAATGCCTGAACTACATGACGCAAAAATTGCCTCATCGTCAAACTAGATTTCATTAATAATTTACGAGCTATTACCTCATTCAAGCAAATGCGGGTGAGGTTTCCGCGAAACGCTTGTCACAGACAGTCAGTGCCGCTTGCGGCACACTGTCATGGAGTGATTTATTTCCACGCAATTTTATTGTTTAAACACAATTAAATTTACAGCTTTTATATTTTGAATACGTTAAATCCAGTGTAGAACTGTTTTACAGAATTCCGCAAAACACACGCTCAACGTTCGAGACGTAAAAGTCAGCGACAGAATTTTTCATGACGATTTTCCCATATTGTAATCTTTCAAGTATCTGTAGCACTTGAAAACGATAATAAAGAACCAAATTTCCAAGAAAACTATAAGAAATAATATAATGCAAATAATGATCGCGGATACATACAAACGCGTGCTAATTAACATGGCAGCTGTGGTAGCAATACTCATCAATATTCCACCGACCAACGACCATATCATTATGATTATTTGATAGACCAAATGAGGAATTAAATAATTGGCTGATTTTTTTTTAATACCAATGATCATAATATTGACCACCAATAATAGAAGCGTGCTTGCAATTATTCCTTGAACAAATGCTGAATAGCCAGATCGGACTGCCAGCCCCATACCGACTCCGATTACATTGATAAGGGCGCACAAGGATTCGAAAGCTCCAACAAATATGGCGCCTGTTTTTAAATGGCAACAGCTAAAACAACATCTGTAGTTCGTATTTTTACTTTTGAATTCCGGCTGTACAACTACTATTGCTGGAGAAGAACTCTCCATTTTAGAGTCTACACAAAAGAACTATATTTTCTGTCAATGTCTTAGTTAGAAAATGTTCCTTGGAAGTGTATTTTGAAAACAAAACTAGATTTTAAATACGGTAAACAGTTTCAACAATTTCTAAGTTAGATTGTAAGTAAAAATAAAATGCTGTCCTGAAGGGTACAGTTCGGCCTCTAGCGTGATACACTGGCCATCTGGCGAGAGACACAACAACTCGGCGAACTACCATTGTTCCCCAAAGGAGAAATGTTAGCCCTACAGCGATGACCAGTAGCCCATTAGCTAGCGACAGTATCCCTCTAGCGAGCGACATTCCTCCGGCGGCAAAACCCTTTAAGAAAACAATGGGGTCGATACGTCATTATTAATACAAATTTTACTAAAACAAAGTAAAACATACAATAATGTAATCAACATTCGTTAAGTACTATAGCGAACAACTTTCGGTTGTTCGCAAATCGCGAATGTATACCGAAGATTTTTCTTTCAGATAACGATAGAATTTGTATACCACGTACAGGAACCAAACTTCGATCAACGCTGAAACGAATAAAATGATTTCCATCGTTATGACGTAGATGGAATTTGGTTTTTCTTCGACGGGTTCGACGGGCTCGCCGATGATCGGCTGATGATCGTTGTCGCGACCTTTCTCGCCGGCTATTAATCCGCACACGGACATCACGGCTCCGATCAGCAAGGCGGCTATACCCAAAATTTGATACACCAAGTGAGGAATAACGAAGTAGCTCTTGTTCTTTGTTAAGGCGTAAAAGAGCAGACCGATGATGATAACTGTTATCACCATACCGGTTACACTGAAGCCGAATGAACTGATGATGTTGATTCCTTTGCTAGGCAACGACGGTAAAGACTCTTTCGAGAATGAATAGTTAACTACAGTGTTAATTCCGTTGAGAACCACGCCGACCAATTCCAGCACGGCTATGATAATGACGCCGCTTCGAACGTGGACACATCCGCAACAGCATTGATAGCGCGACGGGTCGTAGTTGGTCAGTGAGTAACATCGAGATGGTATCGTTACCAGTAAAGTCGGCTTCTTGTACAGATTGGTGTCGGACGACATCGGCTGAGGGAATAAATTGGAATCTTAGTCGATAGAGTCGTCTCCGCAACGAAGACGGGAATTAAAATTTTCAATCAAAGTCATTTCTTTAAATAGTGTACGAAAACATTCTAGCGAACGGCTTGCGCAACTGAAATGACATGGCGAGTGAAACTATCTGCGACAAAATTGACGACTAATTAATCAAGGAAAAAATCTTTTCAGCCTTCGTTCGAACGAAGGATTTCGCGAACGTAGAAAGCATTTTAATTAACGTACTCTATTTTCACGTGTGCGAGTGAGATCTTGCGGACGAAAACGAAATAAAACAAAAATTTACGGTTCGATGAGTTTCTATTTCTTTTTTCGTACGGACGCCTGCGAAGGACATTTTCATTTATTCAATCAGGAAAATTAATCTCGCATAGACGTTAATTCGTTCGAAACATCTAAAAGGCAGATTTCAGGAAAAATATTTTTGTCTATTAATTCTTCATCCGAAAAATGGATATATTTGTGAGTTTACAAAAAAAGAAGAAAACTTGCAATATTATAAAATTGTAAAGAGGAAAAAAATTATTATCTCCATGACGGGGTTGAATTTTGGAAGTCCGTTTCGACGAAAGTTTAGAATATGCCAGAAATCGAAAAGAAATCTTTCAATATTTTTCTTCGACTAATTTATCAAAACAATTTTCAAACAAGGCTCGTCTGATTGCTTTCAAAACAAGTTTTTCCGAGCGATCTCGTCAAAAAATGACATGTTTTTGCGACAATGTTTCGAAACAAGAAATTTAAATTGACATTCCGAGTGTATTTTAATAAAATTCTGACGGCACGCGCATCTATTAAAATGCAAATAAGCAAATATGCTAATTTTGCCATTTAGTTTCTCTACAGTTAAATTCATAATTGTAGTTTGAATATGTAATTGGAGTTTAAATTTGGCAAAGTATTACAATAGTAAATTTTTATTTCTGTAATATATAATTTAATAATAATAAATTTTCCGTCTAATTATATATCTTGGTTCAATAAAAAAAAATTCTATATAAAATTCTCCTTTTTACAATATAATCGAATCGAACGCGTACAAAAATTATATCGCGAACTGTATACCGTTATTCGTACCGTATTCAGATACAATGGACCATTTCAACTGTAGCGTATACCGGGCGAGTAAAACATGTTCTTCTCCTTTAAGTACAGATAAAATTTGTAGACGATGAAGAAACACCAGATTTCGATCAGAGCGCAGATGATCAACACGACGATCACGATAATGGCATATACGAGAAAACTGTGATTGTACGAATCGTGATGATAGATTCCCGTTTCGACGTACGCCACGCGCTTTCCAGACGCCAACTCGATGATGGTCACCAGCGCGCCGATGAACAAACCGACGATGCCGATAACTTGATAAATCAAATGCGGAATAACAAACAGCGGCTTTTCTTTGAAGATCGCATAGAACAACAGGATAACGACGAGCACGGTAAAGATGGTGCCCACCACGCCGAATCCCAAGGAAAACGCGCTATTGCCCACGGTGCCCATTGAATAGTTAACAACGACGCCCAAGAAATTCAGAACGATACCGATCAGTTCGACAATTGCAATGATAATCGTGCCGGTCCTAACGTGTACGCAACAACATCGGTAAGGATCGTCACCATAAACTGGTGATGCAGCAACGTGCTGTTGTCGCTGTGTGAAGATCATCTTTTCGGTAGGACTGTAGAGAGAAAATAGAATTGTAGCAGCCCTCACCTAAACAGGTTAACCTTAAAGGATTCTAATTGTCCTCGGTTATTTCTGCATTCTTATTCCCATTTGGTTTTCACTTATCATTGGCAGTCTTTTTAAGCTTTACTCAGTTGTCCTCGTAGCCTTTAGTACTCGGGAGATTCACTTTCCTTGCTAGCAGCCCTAAGTCAATGGTAGTCACGATAGGTTTTAGTCCTTGTCTTTATCCGAATTCTGAATATCCTATCCTCAGAAATGGTGCCGTTAGAATCAATATTAATAAATTACTGAAGTTTAGTGAAAATCATAAGTCATAAATAACACCGTGTTCCAAAAAATTTCACTTACAAGCTTCCGTTATGAAACGGTGAAGTTTTCTTCCCCTAAATATTGAAAGCTCGAAAGAAACGAAAGAAATTTTCAAACTTGCGGTGGTGAAACTTCAACGAAATTTTCCGAGCGCTCATGTGTCGGAAACAATACCGCGAGGTTTCGCGAGGTTTATTAGAAACCCGAAAAAGTTTTTCATTTTGGTTTTACTCTGGGTTTAGTTTTAGCAGCGAACAACTTTCGTAACATTTCTGTCATTTCTTCGAAAGTGGAAAGAAAGCAGCTGCCGCAGGTTTTTGGATCCGAAATCCGGAAAACATTCTTGCGAACGAATATTCTAGTAGGTCGTTCATCAATTCATATAATGAGCGACATCTTTATTACAAAAACTATTCACAGATGTTTTTTCAAAAGAATTTATTTCCAACTATGTTTTAGTACAAGCGATTCTTACAAAAGGAAGTCGTAAGAAAATAAATTCTCAGAATGATCTAACATTTTGATTGAGGAATTGGAAAATGATCAAAAATATTCGTCTGAAATGATTGAAAACTAAAAATAACGAAAATTTGTATTTCAAAAGAGCGCCAAATTCAAATTTGTGACATATAAATAACGAAACATTCAGTTTTAAGTATAAATAAAGCACTTAGAGATTTCGTTTTGAAAAGAATGTTTTAAAATGTAAATAGTATTAATTATTATAAGGTGGTACCACAATCTAATCCGATTGTGAAATGAAGACTGATTGCATTATAAGTAACCTCCAATGAGGGTGTTAATCCATTTCAATCGGATTTAGAAAAGTCACTTTTCTAGAATAGATTAATTTTCGGAGATCAAAAACAATCTTCGGAAATATTTTTCACTGAAGATTGTAAAACTTGAAATCAAACAATCAATTTTCAGTTACGACTTTGATGACAATTTCACAGTAAACGTTTTTTGCTTTCTCGATTTTGCTCCTTCGAGTATTTTAATTTTTAAATTTAAATAATGGCTAATTAATAATCATAAAATTAATTTAATAATAATGGCTAGCAGATTTCGATTCATCATCACCTGTCAGAGTGGGTTAATCTAATCGGATTGAGTCGAAGGCTTTTTCTACAATAAATAATCTCCACAAGGATTTTCAGATTTGAAAGTCATTGTTTTAGAATCTGATTATATTAATTTAATTTTAATCATACTGATTACTAGTCCGATATGACATATCGCAAAATTGTGAAAAACAAATTTTTTGATGCAAAAAAAGTGAACAAAATATCTTATTTTCAAAAATCAATAAACGCAAATCGATCTTCTGGAATCGGTAAATTGCGAATGTCTTCGTTCAAATATATTAAAGTACTCTATAACAGCAATGTTCTGCTGAATGCGAGGGCTGAAACTGAACGTGTTGCTCCTTTGTTGCAATTGAACTGGCGCTTGCTCTCGAACCACTCGCTGGATCGGAAATGGCGAAGGTGATGCTGGCGGTGGCAGGGTTTCCCAGGGGACATCTTTGCGACACGTGTCGGTCGACAGTTCTTTTTTAATCGACGGTTCGTCGATTTCTTCGTCGGACTCATCGATACTTTCCGAATCCTTCCTTCGATCTCGAATATATCGGTTACACCTGATCACCACTGTTAGGATCCATAATTTCATTATCATGTGCACTACAAGAACAGAGAAGTAGAACGCTTCGGTTTTCAATAAAATCGATATCAATATTCGATTCGTCGTTCCGTCGACGAAATTGCCCAACAAATAATATCGATTCGTGCGAATCATTGCGGTGGCTATTATAACCAGCACGATTCCGATCGCAGTGGCAGATATGCATACAACTTGGATAACCAAGTAGGGCATCATGAATCGGGGCCGGTTGGCGCGCACGCCGTACAAAGTCATGACCGCGGACATCGAGTATATCGGACAAACTACGAGGTAAGCCATGAAGAAAAAATCTTTCGAAAATCCCGAAGTGGTCAGGTAATAAACTGTCCACGCGATGAAAATCAAAATCGACACGTTCAATTCAACGGCCGCGAACAAAATCGTAGCCAGTCGCGAATGCATGCAACCGAAACAGCATTTGTACTTTTTACAGTTCTCGTCGAAGTCGTCTTCGCGAGAACGGTAGTCCGAATGTACTGTAGCTACAGTCATCATTCGTGTGAAACGAGACTCGTCGGAACGACGGACGGTTGTTGACAATGGTGAATTTATTTTTCAAATAAGTTTTTAAGAACCCTTGTTTGTCTCGCGGATTAAAATGTTTTCTCGATTTCACCTTGACAACATCCGAAAATGTATCATGCATGCATGTTCTTTATTTAGAATGTTTTACGCGCTATCAATTCGAAAATGAAAGTTAAGGGCGTGGATCACCACATCAGATAACGTTTTTCAATATCTCAATATCAAGTGATTAAATTAATAAATTTGCACACGCAAATATAAGATTAATTTGTTTAATCATGTTTACAGATTTTAGGAAAAAAGCCATGTTTTTGTTATATTACAATCAAAAAACCAAAACAATTAGCTCATCCATCAAGATTTACATTTGTTTAAAGTTTATTATAAGCCTGCAAAGTTTGTCAAGGGATACAAGTAAACAAGCCGTTCTCGAATACAAGCCGCGCAGAATGCACATTTGCAATTACATTAATAGTAGTTTGATTGGGTACAGTGAGGAATGCTTTCGAATTTATTTGTTTTAAAATCATTCATGATTTCATAAAAATTTCATTGCGAATAATGAAACAGTTGCAAAAAGTTTCAGCAGTTGGAGGCTATTAATTTCAATTTGATTTCGGCATCGGCACGGATACAGATACAGATACAGATACTTGCGGACAACAGGTACATGACCCCGGGCACAAACAGGTACACGTACAGGAACAGATACTGACATATGCAGATACAGTTACAGTTACAAGTCCAAATCCAAATTTAATTCATTTTCAGATTCAGATACGTTTACAAAATTCAGTAAATCTAAAATAAGGTAATGAAAAATATTTTTTTATTATTATTAGTTTTTCATTCCATATCAACAAGAGAAGGCAAAATACACATAAGACAGAACGAAAATATGAATTGCAAACACTCTAGAGAAATTAATCAATAGAAATATGGCCAGATAATGTTACTGTGATAAAATATTAATTAAAATCAAAATATTTTACAGTTCGTGAACTTTTCTTTTTCTGCACAGTTGTAAATCATCGACATCATCCGGGGATTGGCTCGGATAGTCTTTGTTCGGATCAATTTTCAACTCCATGGCGATCCTTTCCTGATCTCCCATCTGATTTCGATTCAACGGAATATTTCCACCGTAGTGCGTGTTGGCTGGTTGCCTGTTTCGAAAATTTCGATACTGCTTGATTAAAACGATGGCGATGAAGGTTTTCATGACGCCGACGAGGCAAATGAATGCGAAAGCTGCAGCTTGAATCTTGATGAAGTACAAGGTCATTGGCATTGTTTCCTGCTGGTCCATGGCGGCAAAAACGAACCATGACAAAATGATAAACAGGTACCCGTTGACCAACATTAGCCCGACCACCGATAAAGCTTGCCATATACAGTAAGGTAGGAAACACTTCGGTTTTTCGAGGTAAAATCCGAAAAAGGCCAGTACAATTAAAAAAATGTTGGCAATCGAACAAATCAAAACAGGAATCATGTATTGCGAAACAAGATAATCGACCGATACTTGTTCTGGAATTTTTGTAGCTAAAGCAACGATTGGTGAAAAGCAAAATAAATCGATTACTGTAAGAAAGATCCATTTCCATTTCGATGATTTTTTGGCTTCGTTTTTCGTCTTCGGAGTTAGAAATGGCATTTTCCAGGAAAACTTCGAGAAAGAGTGGCGAAGAATGGATAAACGAGCCAACTGGCAGGATGAGCTAAACGATTATTGATACGAATTCCCTCATCACCATGTCCATAGTTTCTATTGTCAAGGAGTTCATAGATACGTTTTCGAATTACATTATTAGAAATTTTACCGTACTTCGAGCAAACGAATGTATGAGCTTTTAAATTTAATCGCTGTCTCCGCGCCATATCATATCTCACGATTTCAAAATCATGCTCTTCACGATCTGCAAGTTCTTCAAGCGGACAAAGATATTGATACAGATACAAATACAGCTACAGATATAGATTCTGAAACAGATACATACCCAAACTTGAGAGATCGTGTGACTGATTTTCTCAGAAAATTACTCTATGAACTTCTAATTCTCCAAGCCGATATAGATGCAGCTAAACATAGTAACAGTATACGGATACGGATACAGATACGGATAGTGATCCGGATACCGGTACGAATATGTATACGGCATGAATTGTCATTTCTTTACAATTTCACAATCTTCATGTTAGATACGGATACGGATACGGATACGGACAGATATGGCATCAATTGACATTTCTTTATAACTTCATGTACTTCAGGGAAATTTCTGACCCTAATGCCCTTCAAGTGTTTACAGGTCTCAATAATTTTCCTGACGTGATAGTGATTGCCACAGCATTGACTGACCGAATTTCAAACATTTTCAAACATTGTTTGCATGACCTTCTCACCTGCTGTGGACAGGAAGCTGTCACGATTCCTTTACAACCAACTCCATTTAATTGCTGATGGTAGCATAACGTGATTTTAGCTCGTGATGTTTACTGCGCGTAAAAACGATAAATGATAGTAAAATTACAAAACCAGCCGCTGGGGTAATCCTGCCATTTGTGTTACCAAACAACAATATCAATTTTATGACTTTTATTTATCAACTAACCTTTCGAATTTTTACTATCTCCAGGCACAGGTTGTTCATTTTAAACATCAGCATTTTTCAACAAAAACGTTTTCTTTCTATCATAAACAAACAATCGTGCAACATTTCAGATAATCATCGGCTTTTCAAAGTTTGTACTATTTTATTAAAAAAAATGCACTCG
Organism: Prionchulus punctatus; assembly: GCA_034698125.1. Taxonomy (NCBI): domain Eukaryota; kingdom Metazoa; phylum Nematoda; class Enoplea; order Mononchida; family Mononchidae; genus Prionchulus; species Prionchulus punctatus. Next base: position 9,007 of record JAQGBA010000147.1, on the reverse strand, counting down.
ATTTGTACCTACAAATTTCGTTAGTTGGCACCAGATAAAAATTAACTTGCAGTGATTTTGTAAGGTTTATCGGAAAATCTAAGACGGTGCGCAATATTCCTATCTACAGTATGCTGTACAGTTTCAAAAATTTTATGTCTATCAACAGTCCTGATTCTCAAAGTTAACGTTATCACTGTACAAACAATAGAGAAACATTTTAGGCGGACCAGATTCGGCAGTTTCGGTTTTTGCAAGACAATCACCGCATCGTAAAACGTTCGCAATTTGCGCATACCGGGTTCCGACAAAAATTCGAAAATGAAAAACGACTATCACTTTTTTTACAGCGGACAACTGACGTGAATGTTGAACGTGGTTAACAACCGACGTTCCCTCAATAAAAATGTCAAAGGGTCCAAAATGGCTCTGACGAACCAAAAAGATTCAAATACAACATCAACCACCTGCATACTGGTATTGAAATTACAGTAACAGTATATCGACGAGTAAATCCAATAGACGAACAACGGGCTAACTGTGGATATATACGTGACAAGTTGAATACCCATAGTGATCACCGAGTTGTACTGATAAAATATGGATACCTTAAGCGGCGTGGTAGATGACTCCGACTCTCGCGTGCTCGAACTCGACGTCGATGATGTAGATACTGACAGTTTTTCTGATAACCGTCGTCGAGTAATGCTTTCCATTCGCTTTTGCGCCGCAACTTTCAAAACGAATGAATAAAACACCGAGTTGAATACTAAGCTTAAACCCATCGCCGACAAGTCGATGTACTTGAAGAATTCACCCGCCCACCACCATTCCGGGTCGAACATTATTACAAAGATTTTAACAGCGGTATATGCCAGAATAATCAACCACAGTACGCTGATGATCGCTAAGATTCTCGTTAACGTTAACTTCGTATGATAATACATTGGATTTTTAATCGCTAAATATTGAACGAACAATTCCAAATCGTAATTAAGTATCGTCATGATAATGCTCGCGCATACTTCCAGATTAAGTATACTGTCAAACGTATCCATTGCCTGTAACGCCGCCAGATCGTTAATTCCGCGTACTATCAGCACAATTCCACACATGGTGTCCGACACAGCCAGATTTAAAATGCACGCGAATCGTTTCCAGTTCAAATTTCGACGGTGTCTGAACATGGCCCACATCAATAATCCGTTGATAACCACCATCAGCACGCCGATGAGTAAATTTGTAATTCCCTCAGTTTCGCGTGGCGCGTCCGACGAGTCGGTCATGTTCATCGGCGTAATCTCGTGTGTTGAGTTTTTCGTGGAATTTGTATCGTTAAGTGCCGCGTCCATTGCGCCGTAATCGTCGAATACAGAAGCCGAAAAAACTGCCATTTTGAGCAGATTTACCTGGACTAAGACGAGAAAACAAATGAATCTTCTACACATCTACGCTTTGTTTATATTTCATACTAAAAATCACGTAAAACAAACAATAGTTTTGAGCAAAAGTTTTTCCATCAAAACTTCAAATTGCGTTAGCGATGTTAGTTTGATAAGACGAAATATACTTATTTAACAGGATGACATTTTAGAAAAATCAACACGATTATGATTGCAATTGTTAAATAGATTTGGATAGAGTTCAAACTGGTCAAAACTGAAAAAGATTAAACCGAATTAAACAAGGCGGACAAGTTTTTTTTGAATAGATAACACACATTGAACAAACCCATCAAACACGATCTTCAGTAAACAATCATGCCCTTACGCCGGAAACTTCGGAAAGCGACATAATTCGTCGGCATCGACATCAGCATCGTAAATTGGAATGGACGTCAGCATCGGATCGGAATTGGCAACGGATTTGGCGATAGCATCAGCTACCCCAGTGGCAATTGCATCGCATTTGCATTTTCATATCTTTACGACAGATAGTGCGTGAATCCCATGAATTTTTGTCCTTTAATTTTGTCGGGCGTATGTACATTTTCTATAATAATTAGTTAGCAAACAAGCTTTCCCCAAAGTATTGATTTAATTACGACACTGAAGTACAGTACAAATTTACTACAATTCGGAAACTAACCCTAACAATATTGAACGCTAGCAAGGTAGTTACGAACTACTTTTGTAAAATCATTTTTAGAAGCCACAATTATCTATTCTGAATGAAAATAATAAGCGATGTTCTCTGAACAGAACTGTCGCAGGATCCAGAATGGCTCTGACGAACCAGAATGACACGAATTCCACGTTTACCAACGTTCGGGCTATATTTAGCTGCTTGTTCGTCATTATGTCGTGTATAGAGGAATAACTCCAATAAACTAACAACGGGCTAATCGTAGCTACGTATGTAATCAACTGTATACCCAAAGTGATAACGGAATTGTACTGATAGAAAATTGATTGCTTGATCACTGGAGTTGATTCCGATCTGTTGCTGCAGGATGACAGTTTATCCGACAGATCTCTTCGAATTAGAACTTCTTTTCGTTTTTGAACCGCTACTTTTAGCACGTACATGTAAAATATGCAGTTAAGCACCAAACTCGAAGCCATAGCTAGAACGTCGATCACCGTTGAGAACAGAGCGATGTTATCCCAATTTATACAAAAAGTCAAGATGAACTTTAACGCAGAATAGCACATGATGAACAGCCAGAGTACACCGACGACAGCCAGCAGTTTAGTCACCGTTAATTTAGCATGATAGTACAGCGGCTTTTTGATAGCCAGATATTGTACGAACAATTGGCAGTCGTAGTTGAAAATGGTCATAATTATGCTGGCGCATATTTCTAGATCGAAGATCAAATTCAATAAATGCGACGGACATACTGAATTGCACGACAGATTGGTTATCCCTCGGACAACGAGCACCAATCCGCATATGAAATCGGATATAGCCAGATTTAGTACGCAGACAAATCGCTTCCAGCTCAGATATCTCCATTGGCTATAGATGGATTTCATCAATAGGCCATTGAAGAATAGTATCATACTACCGATGATCAAGCAAGATATGCCTTCCGTTTCTTTAACAGAGTTGGATTCGAATTCTGTTATTGTCACCCTCGGAATATGCGAAATATTCGACTTGTTTAAGTTCGAATCCATTTGGTATCTATGATCTAAAAATGCAAAAACTGAATGTAAAAATCATTTACTTGCGAACCAGTTTATGCGGTTTATTCAAAATCCCATACTTCGATAAGACTGTTTATTTATTTTCTCAAAATCGAACATTTTTCCAGAAGAGATTGAAGATATTGAAAAAGTGCTAGCTTTTCATGAAATCAGAAGCAAAAAAATTGTATTTTGTCAAATCGAAAAATGAGACTGCGAAGTTATTGATAGAAAAATATCATGTAACATTACGTGAAACTTCGTGACATTCTGTTGATATATTCTGATGTTTCCCATCAATTTTTAGCTTGTTGGGCATCGAACTCTAGAGAATGATATTTACTTTTAATTCTCATGAATGTTGACATTTATGATTGACAGTGTGCGAAATCACTTTTAATCCATAGAAGAGAAAATTCCAGGCATTATAAATACAAAAATTAAGTCAGCTAACGTCATTGCGGCACATTTTTATTTTTAGCAAATAAAACTATACAAACATTGTACAATAGTTTAATTTGAGCAACTAAAACTTGTTACTTGAAACTTTGAAATGAACTTGAAAATAGACTTGAAACTTGAAACCTGCATTTATACTCAAATCCCGTCGGTGTACCTGAAATTTGAAAATGCACTCGAAATTTGAAAGTGTTCTTTAAACTTGAAATGGCGCTTGAAACTTGAAAGCATACTTGAAACTTTAAAGTTAGAATTTGAAAGTGAACTTGAAACTTGAAACTTAAAAGTGTATTTCAATCTTGAAACTTGAAACTTGAGAGCGAACTTGAAACGTGAAACATGAAAGTTGAAACTGAACAAAACATCTTGCCAGTTGAAAATTTACTTGAAACTAGACCAAAGAACTTGAAGGTAATTTACAATTTACCAAATACTAACAATTGTTTGTGTTCTCTGATTGAAAGTGTCAAGGGATCCATGATAGCTCTGGTGAACCAAAACGATTGAAGTATAGCATTTATCAATGCTTCACTGATATCTAGTTTTTCTTTCTTGGATATAGCGTATATCGTCCAATAAATATAGTAAACTAGCAAGGGGCACATCGTTACGAGGTAAGTGATCTGCTGAATTCCCATCGTAATAACTGAACTATAGTTCTCGTAACATGACTGTTTGCCTTGAGTTGCCTTGATTTCGCAACGCTTTAACATTTCTTTCTTTTTCCGAACGACTACTCTGAACACGCACCAATAGAACGCTGAATTGAAAACCAGACTTGCGATCATGAACATGATATCGAACTCTGTGAACACCAGATCGATATTGTTGTAATTTGAATAGAATTGCAAAATCATTTTAGATGTAGCGTATAAAAGTATTACAACCCACTGAACGCCGATAACCATTCGGATATTCGTTAAATTCAATTTAGTGTGATAAAACAATGGTTTCTTGATTGCCAGATACTGTATGTACAATTGGCTGTCGTAGTTCAGTAATGTCATGATCATACTGGCGCACACCTCCAGCCCCATGATAGTGTCAAGCAGATTCTTCAAATTATTGCCATACCAAAATGTATCAAACGATACATCCGTGCAGCCGCGAGCCATTAATATTAGTCCGCAAATGAAATCGGATATTGCGAGATTTAAGATACACGCGAATCTTTTCCAATTTAAATTTCTTCGACGACTATACAAAGCCTTCAATAAAATTCCGTTAATCGATATGATTAAAGTTCCAACGACGAAATAAAGAAGTCCTTCGGTTTTTATCTGGGTCCATCCGGTTACGTCGTCTTGAAAGGGAATTCCAGTTAAATTGTTCATTTGGAACTACACTAATAATTCGAAATCTTCATAAAAACAAATAAAAACGAAAGTTTTATGTTACATGGTGTCGCTAAAACAATTTTATAGCAATCGAAGCTAAAGTTTGAGCAAAGGCTTCAACAGTTTCATATTTGCTAAGCATTTGATAAGGTGAATTTACTTTTATCTGAATGGACGCTGTGAAATTGGCAAAGTGTTATTTTATGCAAGTTGCAGTTATTTTTGGTAGTAAACCTAAATACGAATTTCGTCTGAATTAGGATTTCCAGACAGATCAGACTGGCAAAATAGAAAAAATAACACCGTTCCTGTTTTCAACTTTAATACACTCATCTCTCATTTGATGTCAAAACAGATTTCTTGTTTTGTTTTGATGGAATATCTGTTTTTAATTTTGGTGTACAAGATGTTTATCCATTTTCGAATGAACTGTCTACCTTCCACAAATTGAATTCAAAAGAAAATTTTTCATTTCTATGTCTGTTTTCCTTACTTTAATAACTGTTGACAATTAATGTTTTTAACAATAATCTTATTTGAATAAATCTGATAATCAAGTATGATTCGACGCAGCGCATTTATTTGAATTTATTTTGAAAAAACGTTGCGTTGTTTTGAAATTGAAAATTGGTCCACTTTTTTTGACGTTACTGTTGGAAATAATGTCCGTCGAGCTAAAATTCAAAGAATTTTTGCATTATTTCCCACTTTTCAACGATTTTAATAATTTTTACGAGCTTTACGCGGAGTTTCTCCTAAATTATTCTCTTTATTTGATTCTTTTTATCGCTTGTTATTATTTTCTCGTAATTTATTCAACTATATTGACCGATTTCGAAATCCTCAGCCAAGAAAATAATACATTGAATAACGTTTTCATCGGGATTGCGAATAATTTTTTGATATTTTTCATCAAGCGATTGTCTACCAATCGATTTTTAAATTTCCTTATTGTAAATTTCGTCCAAATTACTTTTCTGTTATTTCTCCAAAATCGAAAAAGGTCAGAACAAGATTGTAGTTTTACGAATATTCTTCCAGTGCCCAAGGGCCATTTAATTATTTTACCTAACAATCATATGTTTGTTAGAGATTTGGAGCCGCAAATCGATACCAATCGATCGAATATTTTACTATGTCGTGCTTATATGAGTTCATATTTTTTGAAAAATCATTTTAAAATAATCTTTTATCAGTTGAACCTGATTAACGGACGCGTCCTTCGAAGATGTACAGTTGATTTTGAAATTCCTGATTCTCATCGCCGTTGTGTTTTATCAGCGTTCGTCAAGTACCAGCATTCTTATTTTTTCTATACTTTGCGGTCATCAGCCGGTGGTATAAAATTAAAATTATTAATTAGAAGATTTGAAACTGAAGATAACTTTAAAACGGACATACTCGATAGTTTTACCATCGAAAGACCTTCGGGCATCGGTGCACCTAAGAATTTCTATTCATCATGTATTTTTATTGTCGAAGACCCGAATAATATTTCGATATTGCTGAAAACATTTTTAAAATCCACGTATTTTGTACGATACCGAAAGAAAAATAACACAGAATTTGTGGTTACTGAAATTCAAATGATCAACTACGGTTTTCTGACTGTGGATAAAATTTGGAACACTGGTAGCCAGTATGGACGTATGGTTTGCTTTTTGTATGAAAATTTTATTTATTGTATTGATACAGATTCATTGCAATATTTCTCGACGGTTTTACCGAATTGCAAATATTTTCCTTTGTACAATGAACTGTTTTTTCCTTTATCGCCGGATAAGCGACAAAATTTGATGGAAATGCGCCGAATTCGGTTGCAGCCAGAGACTTTGTTTTTATTAGCTACAAAACGTTTGGCGGCAAATTTGCAGCAAAAATCTTTCGCGGGTTTAATTAGTGAAGGTGTGCCTGCTGAAATTTCTAGGCTACTTTCATTTGAATTTGGTGCTGTACATTTCTTGACTTACTTTTTAAAATCGACGAATTTCCAAATTGTGTTTTTTATTTTTCCACTGTTCGCACTGCAAATTTTTCTCTTTCATTTTATTTTTTGACCATGTTGCCTTTTTTTTAAACTATTGACAAATTTTTTTCTTGTTATTCTCGGAAAAGTATTCTTTGTTTGTGTATAGAAGTTTAACTTTCGTATATTTGTTTTGTTTGTAACAACTTGTTTTAAAATTTCCACTTCCTTTTTTATCTAACCAACTTAATTTACTGTACATACAAAATTCGCAATAGCGAATACGCATAATTTTAAATTTGGTTTGCAATACGCAATAAAACCTCTCACCATCTAAAACTTTTGTGAAGAAGCTGAATTCAAATTCAAACCTTTTGGTAATGTAAACTTGGACAGTAGCAATCGACGTTCTCTGAATAAAAATATCAACGGATCCATGATAGCTCTGAAGAACCAGAAGCATTCCAGTACAGTATTTATCACTTTTCCATCTATTCCAAATTCGTCGGTACCACCGAATTTTATTGACGAGTAAATCCAGAAGATAAATAGCGGGCTAACTGTGATTATGTAAGACATCAATTGAATGCCCATAGTGATCACTGCGTTGTATTGATGAAAAATCGACTGCTTACATTTGGACACCGGTTCATTGCTCAAATCCGACTCGCTACTCAACGAGCTGAGCTTATCCGATAATTGTCGTCGCTTTAATATTTCCCTTCTCGTTTGATGGGCTATGCGTAATACGTATGAATAAAACATTGAATTAAATATCAAACTCAATCCCATAGCTGCAACATCCAGAGTCGTGAAAAATATATTCACCTTGTCCCATTTGGAGCAAAATGTCAGGATAACTTTAAACACCGTATATGATAAAATGATGAACCAAATAACTCCTACAACTGTCAATATATTGGCCAGTGTTAATTTCGTATGGTAGAACAGCGGCTTCTTGATGGCCAAGTACTGTATACACAACTGGCAATCGTAATTAAGAATGGTCATCATAATGCTTGAGCATACTTCGACACCGAGCAAAGTATCGACGAACTCGATCAGCGATGTATCTTCAGTGTGGTACGTTAAATCTGTAAATCCTCGAACGAATAATACGGCACCGCATATAAAATCCGACACAGCCAAATTTAAAATGCATGCAAACCGTTTCCAGTTTAAGTTGTCGCGTTGACAGTAAATTGTTTTTATCAGTAGTCCGTTAATTAACAACATGAATGTACCGATAACTAGATTGGAAATTCCTTCGGTCTGTCGTGGCGAAGCGTTCGTAGTTGTCGGTCGAAGAATCGTTGTGGAATTGGACCCGTTGAAAATGGTTCCGCCAAAGTCCACAATTACAGTAGTCAACGACAGACTCATTTTTCATCGCGCTGTCAATATACAACCTGTTTAGAATCACGTAAAATAAACAGCATTTTGCCCATAAAATGGGTCGACAGTGGTACATTCGCGAGATAACAGTTGTTTATTTATCAGGCTGGCCAAAACTAACAGGATTATCCTCGACAGTTTTTGTATTTTAGTTTCAAACAGCACCAAACTAGCTCAAACGTGATTCTGCATTTTTTTGCAGAAATGCAAAGTCAACAACAGGAGCAGGAGATTTGGTTTGCATTCTATAATTGAGGACAATGACATCCAAACCATCACGTGCTCAGGTTAAAAATTAATATCATCACATGTTTTCATTGACGCAAAACTAAAAATGTGTAGTCTTTCCACTTTTTCTTATCAATAAATGCTGACGTAACATTTCAAATCTGTTATCCATAGCGATTAAAAATTGGTTAGGTTTTTAAAAAATTTCCATTGAAACTTGACAGAACAAAGTAAAATAAACACCAGACATTATATTTTTGCTATAGTTAGTCTCAACACCAGGGGTCCTTTCACAGTAGGAACAGCAGACATAAGGAAGGAGACCTGATCCGCAGGTTCAATACATTTTATATCATTTGTATAAGATTTTCTTGTGCGGCGTTGAAAATCTCGAAAAATTTGTTTTTTTTTGTAAGTTTTTGAATCGAACCGATGCCGATCCAGATTTATTTATTTTATCCTAATTTCGCTAAACGCTAATTTCGTTTCATCAGCATCGTTTCGGCGTTTTA
>JAQGBA010000146.1:0-59943 GCA_034698125.1 Prionchulus punctatus | reverse complement strand
TAGCTATAGTAGTCCAGTGAATCTAGTTTGTCCAGTGACTATAGTGGTCCAATGACTTTAGTTGTCCGCTGACAATAATTTTTCAGTGACTAGTTGTACAACAACTAGTTAGTTATCCAAAGACTATAGTTGTCCTATGGCTGTAGTTCCAGTGACCCAAAGTTGTCCAGCGACTATAATTGTTAATAATTGTATATAATTATAGTTGTCACTAAACTATAGTTGTCCATTGACCATAGTTGCCCAGTGATTATTCATTTTCTATAGTTTCTTCGCTGGTTCTCGACTTTTCTTAGCTTTTGCTTGTTAAACGATTTTAAAAACGAATTTTCTTCAGTGCCAAAGATTCTAAATCTCTCAAGAACGCTGGCAACAACCAAAGGCGAGTGTTGGACGGTTCGGTGAACATGGGCGAAGCGTCCACCGTCCAAGAGGATTTCTCGGACTGGATTGCAGAAAAAAATTGCAAGAAAGATGGCGCTTTTCGCTTGTATAAAAATCATTTTATGTCTCAATGCATTTACTCGACATTCTGCTTTTGGTAACAGAGCACTATTTAGATTTTGGTTCACAAGTCGTAAGTAAAAATTTGCCTTTTAATATCGATAATAATAACTTGTACTCAGTTGATTCTCTAATGCAAGATCCTCTAACAAATATAAAATGCAATAAAATACACCATGTAACAATATTTTATGAAAGTTTTGTTTCGCTTTTGCTTTTAATGATTTATTTTATGAAGTTTGACATGCTGAATAAGAAAATCACACTAGTTTTTGTATATCATCAACGATGCTCATAAAAACTATAAAAATATATTGGCATCCTTACAAGCTAGCTGCATTAATCTGTCATTACATTGCAGTTCTTCAACAAGATCCTTGTAGTTTTCTGCTTTGTTGTTACCCAAAAACCAGTGACAACATGTTTAAATGCACTCCAGGCTCTCTTTTCTACCTCTGTCATTTTGTTCTCCAGAGTTTCTGATGCAAACATCTGTTTCACCTGTAGTCCAACAAACACGCCAGCTGTAACTTTTAGCATCTGATAGTTTCGGAAACATTGATCGCATTTCTTTAAATGTTTCACCATTGCGATCTAATGCTGTGACGAACTGCTTTATCAGTCCCAGTTTGATGTGAAGTGGAGGAAGAAGAATTTTGTCTACAGGCACAAGAGCATCATGCTTCACATTGTGGGCACCTGGCTGCAAGTCTTCTCATGTGGTCATTCTCATATCATGTAGTGACTTGATTTATCTCTGCTGTCCCACAAACACAGGAAACATGGGTACTTAGTGTATCTACCTTGCAATCCAAGCAGAAACGCCAGCATCTTGAAATCACCACATACATCCGACTTGTAATCATCGTATTTGATCTTCTGTAGCAAATTTTTAACGTTTTCGTAATCTTCTTTCAGTTGAACAGAATGATCGACAGGGGTGGAAGGTTGCTGGTTACCATTGGGAAGCAGCACTGCCTTCCGACTTCTTTCAGAACTGTCAATAAACAGACGCTATTGGTCTTGTTGGTGTCTTATGCCTATTGCTTCAAACAGTCCCATTATGACAATACAGAAGCTTAGTGACCCTGCCATGGAAAAGAACTGCGCATAGGCTGTATGTCGTTTTCGGTACTTTGAAATTTTAACATTTGGATGTAGTAAATTCGATTTAGATGTCGGGATGATTTGCGAATTCAGCAGCTGGCGGAATTGGCAGGTGTTCATCATGCGGCACTGGTGCAATAGATGATGGTATATTTGGATAATTTTCAGTTTCTTCTTATCCTGTGGATTTTATAACTACATATGTCCACCATACAGAAATAACAATCATTTACATGATTCATCGGTTCTCGCCAGATTCTCGGAATGGCATACATTTCCGGCGACCTCGAATCCATCCTTCCAGCGTCGACTTGCAGCAACCACAGATTACATGAGGTGCCCATGACTTGTCCTGGTCGCCAATTGGCATGCCGAAATACTTTTCTTATGCGACGAAATATTTTGTTGTTCGCGAAATAGAGCATTTTCATGTGTCAGACCAATATAATATCCACACACGACAAAACAAGTTCGCTGATATCTTGCAATGTCTAGAAGACATTATTATCTATAAGAAATGCAAACTGATATATCACTGCCACTGTTAGTGCTGTTGGACTGGCAAAACGCAGCCTACATATACCCACAACAAAGGTTTTACTAGAATGTTCCAGAACTATGAGCATGTTTCCTGATGTTCTGGAATGTTCCAGAAAGCACTGAAATGTTACAGAATGTTGCAAAATCTTACAGAAACTTCTAGAATGTTCCCATCCGTGCAAAAAAATAAATATCTACTAAAAAAACATGTGAACTTAGTACAAAACTTACCTATACTAGAACTAAGGTTTCAAAATTACTGCTGAAAGTTCAAAAATTTACTTGGTCTATACAATATACACCAAAATGTTGATGCTAAATGAAAATAAATATTCCCATTATAATCAGCACCTTAGAATTACACAATAACAAAAAAAAGTTAAGTGTTATAAATTTTTGTTACATTGTGTAATTATTCCAAAAATGAGTATAAATAGGACGTCGCTTGAATTATTGCAGTTTTTTAAGCGCATAAAATATTTAAAATTGTTGTCTATATAAATAAGTTAGATGGTTGCTTTCATCATAGAATCATCAACAGTAATAAAATAACCTATGAGACTAAACAGTATGATCCTGTTTTTAGGTTTCCTGAATTTTTTAATCAGAGTATCCATGAAAAAAATGATGAATAAAAAGCAATCATATGGAGTAATGATTTCGAATGCAAGTATGTAATATTCTGCCATTGTTTTGATCGAATGCATTTTGTCATCAGGACTGTCTTTCAGGTTTATCACTATGGTTCGTCAGACTAAAGTAGATAGGGTTGGTTATCGAAAGAAAATTTTTTCTGAAGTGCCATCAAAGCTTACGCAACAGGTTGGTGCGAATTCTCTGAAAATAGCACGATAGACGGTATTGTTATTGGAGATGGTTCGCAAATAATTTTTCCACTTAACGGAGCGTTCAATATAATTTTCCTCCTCTTAGCTAGTGTGTTGATAGCGCTTCTGTGCCTAAACAGGGTTAGAATGTACAAAGCGTACACACCTAAAACTGTTTCGAGATACTACATATTTCCATAAAAATTTGACTTTTCCAACTGTTTCATTTATGAATCAAAATCGAATACAATGGTCGATGGTTGGTGGAAACAATCTACTTTTAATATGCGTTACGTTGAATACATTAATAACTGTCAACGACTAACTTTCGCCACTAGATAAGTCTTTGAGCCAAGAAGCCAAGAACTACCTTGAAATGCGCTAGATTGCCACTGCACACATTATGATAACAGGCTTGATAAATGTTAAGGGTTGTTCACTTTCAAAAAGTACTTTTAACTTTGGAAGATTCATTGCTGCCGTTTTCATTATTTTCATGCTTTATCATGTAAGAGCAAGAAACTTGCAAATTTTTACTTTTCCAATACAAAAAACAAATACAAATGTTGTGTGTGAACGACATTGAATGACAAAATTGTATTTTTACGCTTTCAAGCCATTGCTATTTCAAATCGTGTACTTTCAAGACGACTTCATTTATCCATGATTTGAGGAACTCCACATATATCAATCAGTGACTGTGTGTCCCTCGATAATAACCACCTGGTCAGTGGAAATTGAAACAAATAACCTGGGGTTATTTTTCATCCGATTTCATGATTGTTATTTGACATACATGTTGAAATTCTGGAAGAAAAAAACTGAAACAAATAGGCTGAGAAAATAGAAGAAAGCAAACTCGCCATTATAATTGAGAGGCAAAAAATCATAATGAGATTTGAAGAAAATGTGTTTAATGTTTATGACTCTCATAAATTTGAAAAATCACAACAGTTAACACAAACTGACTTCGACCGATTTCACGATTGTTATTTATACTGATATACACTTTGCAATTCAGGAAGGAGACAGAAACAAATAGGCTGAGAAAAAGGAAGAAAGAACAAGAAAGCAAGCTTGTTATTTTACTTTAGAAGCAAACAATTAATTGCAACTCGTAATTTGCAAATAAACTTTTTATGTATGCCGACTGCAAACTATTCATCATCGCTTTAAGAGTCCAACGAGCGAGATCGTTGCTGGCGGACGATCGTCTCCCAGCAAATATTTTGCAGAAGTCTGGGCTGTTCATTCAAATTTATTTGGTACGTACCATTTTTGCAACAAAGGTGTCTGATACATCTGACCGTCGCTCGTAATGACCAAATGAATGACCAATGGTGATACAGTAGTAGTTACTAGTTACAGTAGTATAACATCGAGATTGCGTTTTGGCTAACTGTCAATGAATTGTATTTGCGTTTATCTTGAAATGTTCGATCAATGGAGCTTCTTTGGAAATAGTCAGTTTGTAACAGCATTGTATTTTGAAAAAGTGAAAAATACAAGCTTCCTGATAAATTTTATGATGACAACAAGCAAATAATGAAACAAAACGACGATGATCAGGCGGTGAAAAAGATCATTTTCTGGTATACAAAAAAATAAAACATGCAGTGAAAAGAATAAGTTTTAGAAATGCTGCTAAACTACAGGGAACTTAGTTTGCGAAAGTGAAATACATGTTTTAATGTTGATTCGTAGGTACACGTTAGTCTGCCAATTTGTTATTATATGCCTGTGCAATTTTCATAGAATTGCTTCTGGAATAGATACTAGGAGACAGAAGCAAATAGGCTGAGAAAATACAAGAAAGCAAGCTTGCTCTTTTACTTTAGAAGCAAATAATTATAATATTAGCCTCGCAGGAGAATAAACAAGTTTTATTAGAACTTCAGACTCTCCTAGGTTTGAAAAATCGCAAGAGTTGATTAATTAACTAAGCTCGTAATTTGCAAATAAACTTTTTATGTATGCCGACTGCAAACAATTCATCATCGCTGTAAGAGTCCAACGAGCGAGATCGTTGCTGGCGGACGATCGTCTCCCAGCAAATATTTTGCAGAAGTCTGGGTTGTTCGTTCAAATTTATTTGGTACATGCCATTTTTGCAACAAAGGTGCATCTGACCATCGCTCGTAATGACTGGACGGATGACCAATGGTGATATTGGTAGTTTGACCAGCAACACTGACCAAGATAAACTCGGCAAGTCGATTTTAACGATTCTCAATGGATACTTATCACAATTAGTCAGGTATATCGACTGATGGTATATATTGGTAATACTACATGGGGTCAAGTCAAGTAGCGTGTTGCGCATGCTGATTTCATGTAATTTGTTACCTGACAAATCCCAAGTGCTTACAACATTCTGCAAACGCATGAAAAACAAAAACACCTTATCAATAATTGTTAAAACTCGCACCATGTAACTTACTCTATCAAATAAGTAAAAAGTATTTTCGCATTTAATCAATTTCTTGAAGCAATTTATTTTGAAGGGAAGTTTATGCCAATGCTTCGTTGTTGCGTCAATCGAATATACATTTACCATTTGGTCTTTTGTATCAAACAAAGTAGTAAATATTTTCCCGCCCTCTTCACAAAACAATAACTGATACATGCGAAGGGTGTCCAGTGGGGTCGATGCGAACATGTTCCAAGTGCAAGTTGCGATATCGTACTGGACGACACGCTTTGTTACATGGCTACAGTTGAACAGTAAACTGTTTGGTTTTAAATAAATCATTTGACACCCAGGAATCAGATAGTCCGCTTGAATCAGATAGTCCAGCAAATTCAATTTCGTCCACTTGCACATCGAAAAGTTATACTTCCACAATTCGCGACCACGTGGCGAGTATTTAGTATCCGCAAGCGCAAACATAGCATCATCGTTTTGACACATCGTCACCGAATTATATATGTAGAATTCTTGAAATTGTGGATAAATGAAGTCGTCTTGAAAGTACACAGTTTGAAATAGCGATGGCATTTTGAAAGTGTAAAAATACTATTTTGCCGTTCAATGTCATTCACCACAAGATAATGAAAACAACAACTTGTGAAGTCGCCCCATATTTAGAATGCTTTTAAAAAACAATCGTAATCAGGTTCATAGGACGAACTTCGTTTGAGCGTGTATTTGCTTGTTGTAGATTATTAAAAAAGTAAAAATTTGCAAGTTTCTCGCTCTTAGATGATAAAGCATGAAAATAATTATTCATAATTATTAATTATTATTATCTTTATCATTATTATTATCATTATTATTATTATTATCCAAAAATTATTCATGAGTTTATAAAATAAATGCTGGTTAGGTCGCCCGACTAAACACTTTCACCGTTTGGCAAGCAGGATTCAGTGGCTAAAAGGATTTCGACCAAGTAAAATTCGCTTTACATCATTTTAAAACAACTTTTTTACGTTGGAATCATTTTTGGACGCTTTTTTTTCCGAAATTCGCTTAAAATCTGTCGAAATTATCAACTTAACGAGCAAAAATGGATAATTTAAACAAAATCGCGCAAGATCTGCCGAAAATGAAATTCACGGCGCCGAAAATTCAAGAAAACGCCGATGGATGGGGTCCGAAATGCGTTCCGGAACAATTTCAAACTTTACCTTTCCAACCGTTCAACAAAGCCGACAAAATCGGCAAGGTTGCCGATTGGACTGGAACCATCTACACGGAGCGCCGATTCGGTCGCGACGGTGAGTTTTCCGGGCACAAAAACGAAACACGCGATTTTTCGGTTGTCCGAGCTGAAAAACGAAATGAAACGATTTTTCCTCCGATTCTTCGCCGTTGCCTACAATTTTTTTGTTTTCTAAAGGTCGTTACGCGCAACAATATTCCACCGGGCAGGTGGGCACCCAGTACACTTACTACCACGAGGAGGACGATAATTTTCAACTAGTCGACACGGCCAAGGCTCAAAAAACGGCCCAACAACGCGCCAATAAAATTAGACAGTTGCAAAATCAGAAGAAAATCATGCAAAAAGAACGCGAAAAACGTATCGCCGCCGGCTATATCGTGCCCGGCGGTAAAAATTCGCGCGGGGCTCAAAAGTAAACTGGCGAGCGACGTTTCCTTGTTTTTTCGAGTTTATCGAAATTTTTTGAGTCCATCAATAGTTGTAACACCTGGAACAGCAAATGATGTACCATTGTATTCTGCTCGCAGAGACGATTTCAATGATACTTTAGTCGACTGGCTAACTCACGAAATTTGGAAACCTTAGTTCTCCAATTAGAAACGATTTTTGTCGCTTTTCGGCGCTGGCCAACGCTCGAAATTTGTTTTAGGGATCGTCAGAAACAAATAAAAATGTTCCAAAAACAATATCGCCAGCGGCAACGCTACGATCAACGAGGCAACGCGCCGCTGAAAACGCGTCAACCGTCGGTGCCCGTGAAAATGGACTGGGAAGTATTGGAGGAAATGGACTTTCCTCGATTGCAAAAATTAAACTTGCCCAACATCGCCGAAGGAAAGGACGTGTAAGTGCTCGGACCGGGCGAGTTTCGTGCACTGGCTAGTAGCTTTCCGAGCAAATTCGGCTAACTTACGGATGATTTTTTTGTTTTTTTACAGCGAAAAAGAAAGATACGGATCGCTGGAATTTTACGACCGGACCTACGATCGAGTGACCACTCGACACGACAAACCGTTGAAGCGAATCAATCGTACGTATTACCGGGTCACAACAACAGACGATCCGGTTATCCAACGAGTAAGAGATGTCAACTATAATGGCTGAATAACTATAGCCATTGAACAACTATAGATACTGGATAAATGTAGACGCTTTGTAACTGTAGGCCCCGGACAAGTACAAACACTGGACAACTATAGACAGTGCGCAACTATAAAAACTGAACTATACCCCCAGGACATTATAGACACTGGGTAACTGTGGACACTGTTCAACTATAGAGACTGGACCACTGTAACCTTTTAACAACTATACTGCCTGGACAACTATAGACACTGAATAGCTATATACACGGAAAAACATATCTTTTGAACAACTATAGGCACTGGATAACTGCGGTCATTTGACATCTATAGTCACTGAACTAACCTATAGTCTCTGAACTACTACAGTCATTGGACAACTATGGACACTAGACCACTATAGTGATTGGACAACTATAGACTCTGGGCAACTTTCATCACTGAACAACTATAGACACTGGACAACTATGTATTTTTTAGCTTTCGAGATCTGACGAATTTACCGTATTCGGCACCGACGTACTGATCGCCACTCTTATGTGCTCGACGCGCAGTGTTTACAGTTGGGACATCGTCGTGCATCGAGTCGGCAACAAGATGTTCTTCGACAAACGGCCCAATTCCGAGATTGGTAAAACAAAAAACCTGCCCTGGCTACGTTAGTTTCGAGTTGAAAATTGAAACGTACAAATTTTTCTTCTTGATTTTTAAAGATTTTCCGACCGTCAGCGAAACTGCCATTGAACCGCCGCAGGACGAAGGCGGCAGTTTGAATAGTCCGAAAAATTTAGCGCTCGAGGCGATGTTCGTCAATAGGAATTTTAGTCAACAAGTTTTGAAAATGGTACATTACAGTTGTGCGGCGACTATAGTTACTCGCTTTGCTCACTGGCTAGTGTCATTTTTTTGTTTCAGGGTGAGGAGAAATTTACCTTCGACCATCCGAAAATTCCATTCGTCGACGAGATCGAAGCGCCGGCCAACGAACTGGCTTGCATCGGATATCGGTATACGAATCGAAAATTTGCACGATTTCGAGGAAAATTCGACACTTTTAGTGTTGTTCAGATATCGAAAGTGGGATTTAGGCAATGGATTAGTGCTGATGTGCAGGTGCGAGCACGACGGCGTGACGACGGGGCCGAACGGCGAAACGCAATTCGTGACTATTCGAGCGTTCAACGAGTGGGATTCTAGGGTAGGTATTTCGTACGAATCGTGCATTTTTTCGCAACGCACGAAAAAAAAAACTAAATTTAGTATTGCGGCGGCATCGAATGGCGTTCGAAAATCGACACGCAACGAGGCGCCGTCTTGGCGACGGAATTAAAAAACAACAGTTGCAAACTGGCCAAGTGGACGACGCAGGCGTTTTTGGCCGGTTCGGATTATATTAAATTCGGGTACGTTTCAATTTTTTGCTCGTTTCGACGTCCGAGACGACGCGTTTCTTGTTTCGTTTTTTAGTTACGTTTCTCGCGTTCACGTCAAAGATTCGTCGAAGCACGTCATATTGAGCACGCAACAATTTCGTCCGAGCGAGTTCGCCAATCAAATTAATTTAAATATGGACAACGCTTGGGGTACGTACCGTAAACAGCGTTGGCCAGTGAACTTTTTTCGTTTTTGAAAACGATTTTCAGGCATTTTGCGAGTCGTTGTCGACCAATGTATGAAACAGCCGCCGGGAAAATATCTGCTGATGAAAGATCCGAATAAGGTACGAAACTATAGTCGTCGAAGGACTATAGTTGATGGCTATAGTTGTTCATTTTTGTTGACTTGTTGTTCGTTCAGCGACTATATGTAGTTGTTCATTTTTCAGCGAACTATAGTTGCAACTATAGTTTACTTTTTTTAGCCAGTCGTCCGTCTTTACAAACTTCCTCAAGACACTTTCGAGGACGACGCCGACGAAGAGGAGAACGACGACGACGATGATCAAGGTTGGTTATTGAAAAAACAAAAAATCGGTTCGATATTGCGTTCATTTTTGCATTTTTTCGTTTCTTAGCCAACGACGACGACGATAAATGAAAAATTCCAAAAAAAGAACAGCTAGCTAAATATTGTTTGAAAAAACCTTTTGAAAAATTTCTTTTTTATAGTATGGATTTTTCATGATTTAAAAGAATAAAATAATTTTGAAAAAAAGTAATAAAAAATACAACTCAAAATATTTGCCGAAATGATTCTGATTTGGAACAAGTAAAAATGTAATCCAAGTCAGTGGACAATTCAACGAAGTTCGTTTTGCAGTGTACTGACTTAGAAATCGGATGATTGGTGAATTTTCTCTAAAACGTTGGAAAAAAAACAAAAATTCAATCGGGGAAAATGGCGAAATCGTCCCAAAAGGCGAAAGCCAGTCCAAATAAGGGCGCCGGCGAGCGCACAGTCCGAATCAGCGATCTTAGGTGTAAAGTGTTTTTGCCTGTGTGTAAAGTGTCTAGCGAACTGTAAGTTTCAACTTTTTGCTTGCTTCGCGAGCGGTCGCGCGCTAGATTTTGTCTTCAAAATTGTTAAAACTCTGTTTTTATTATATCTCTATATGAAACAGTTGAAACTTTATTTTTGCAAGTTCATTAGCCGATGTTTCATCGCTCGATCGCGCGCTATCCAGCGACGATTTTTTGCCCAATTTATACGCGATTGTTGCCTCGAAACCCTTGGTCGCCCTTCGAGGACCAACAAAAAAATTGTACTTTTTCGTTTCGAAACGATTTCTTGCTCGTTTCGCCGTTTAATAAACATGTTTGAATAATGAGAAACGGCAGTGCCCCGCACTGATTCGAGCGGAAGAATCACTTCCCGATTTTCTTCTCGTGTCCAAGCTCCTCCTTTTCTTCTATGTACATTACATTCGATCGTGACATTAATGCATCGTAAAATGTTCCCTAAGCGACCGACCAACGGCTATGATCGCGTCCTGTCGGACTTCTAAAACGTCACGAATGTGAAACGCATTTCGACCTGTCTCGGCTCGTTTGAAAACACTTTTTTATTAACTTGTCGACCGCGATGACGACCATTATCGGAACTATAGTTACAGTATGGTTGATCGCGAGCGTTACTCAAGTAATTCAACGATTTTACCGATGGGATCGATTTGGTGATCGTGATCGATTGATTTTAGATATCCGCCGGGATTATCTCTTCGTTCTCATTTGCATATTTCGAGAAAAATCCGCGTACAGTACCTTACTTTTTCGACGAAACTTTCGGTACTGTAAACGTTTCGTTCGGTCAAAAATATACATATCGTCCAGTGACTATAGTTGTTCAGTGAATATAGTTGTAAATTTTGTTTTCAGTGGACATTCGATTACAACAAAGAGTGTCGGACGCCATCGAACAACTAAGCGCTCAGTCTTGCGTGGAATTCACTTGGTTATCCGACGGCGATTTGGAACCGAATAAAACCGGCTATTTGCTTTTCGTTCAGCATCCCGACCCGCAGTAAGGCGATGAAAGCAAAAATGCCGTCGTAGCCAGCGGTGTTTCGAGCAATTTTTCGTTTCAGTCAGTGCGTATCTCAAAGCGGTTTCAAAGTGGGCGCCACAGTGGTCTCACTCGGAGCAGGTTGCGGAACTGAGGTAAAAATTTAGCTAGTTTAGCAGAGAGCTAGCAAAGCGAGCTCAGTCAGCAGTTTATCGCGCTAGTCAAGACGCTTTTTGGCTTTAAATTCAAATTCCGAATTCTTCAGCGTCTGTAGTTGTTGTATACTGTAAATTACTCGATTAATTAGTTTATCGGCGTAAATTCAATTCATCTCCCGATACATCGCTGGCCATCGCCTGAAATCTGTTCCTAAGTGCGACTTTAGTGGCAAATATTGTTTACGCTCCTCTCGCTCTCTCTCGACTCAATTTAATTAGTCGGTTGGGGTGTGGAATGGAATCGAATGAACAAAACAATCAATCAGATTGACCGTGGGATATTGGCGAGCGACCGAGCGTATTACATATTGCGAATCTGAATACGTAAGCGAGGCGCTTTTCATCGACGGGCGCCGAGCCTTTAATTACCGGACCCCCGTCGCCGGACGTGTTAAGTGCCGGGCTTTGATTCCGGCTCAAAGACAATGGCCGAAGAAAACGGGCGCACGCCATCCAACTATAGTCTAGCCCTAGGTTGGAACTATAGAGCCTCGCCCGTTGAACTATAGAGTCTAGCCAATTGAACTATAGAGCCTCGCCCCGGAACTATAGAGTCTAGCCCGTCGACCGACGGGGATAAGCCCTCGGTCGATCGCGCCGTCGTCCGCCGATATGACTTAACCGACCGCGGTTCCGTAATAGGCCCCTCGGGCGATTTATTGTCCGACCGCTTTGTGCCGGGCGTTCGGCGTGATTAGAAAAATAATTATGTAGAGGGAGCGAAACGAGTCATATTCAACACTCGGAAGAGTTAGAAACGAGCATATTATGACAACTAGCCAGTGAAAAGACTACCGACAGTTATCAACTGTAGATTAAATTATACGCTAGTTACGGATCACTGATCAACTATAGTCACCGAAGAACTATAGCCTTCGTACAACTATAGTCACCGAAGAACTATAGCCTTCGTACAACTATAGTCGCCGAAGAACTATAGTATCTGGCGTGTTTCAGATTTTAGCTTGTTTGCGAGCTATTTTGTACGCTTTGGGCGTCGAGTACGAACATTTGCGAGCCGATCGAAACCAATACGTGAACATCAATTTGTCCAACGTCAAAACGGAATCGATGCACATGTTTACGAAAACACTCGACGTTAAAGATTATCGAACGGTGACGTCGTACGATCTCAGTTCGATCATGCATTTCGGCCCTCAAGTAAAACGCGTGAAACTAGCTAGTGGAGTGTTTTGCTGGTTAACATGATTTTAGGAACACGCCAAGTTTCCTCACCAGCATCCGGTGGTGTCGTCGAGGAACGATATCTTGCAGCCGTCGGTCGGAAGCAACATCAGACAGAAACACGATTTGCTCAGTTTCAGGGACAAGAGAACGATAAACGAGTTGCTCCATTGCAGTTGTGAGTCGCTAGCTAAAATTGTCCAGCGACTATAGTTGTCCCGAGACTATAGTTGGTCGATGACTATAGTTGTTCGATTATTGGTCGAACCGAGCTATTTTATGTTTCAAGACGCGTGCGATAAGAAGGACAGTTGCATGCACGGAGGATACATGGACAAACAATGCAAATGCGTATGCGCGTACGGATTCACCGGCGAATCTTGCCAGTTGTTGTTGCACCATTTCAGATACAACGGTAAGCTATTAGCCATCGCTCGGAAATCATCTAGCCAGTGAAGATTTATTGCTCGGAAACACGCTGGACAGCGCACGTTTTTAGTTCCGGATTGCGGTCAAGTGAGCGGTCAGAGCGGCGACATCGTTTCGCCGAATTATCCTCTACGCTATCCCCGAGGGGCGTTTTGCCAATGGCTCGTGCAAGGTACGAAGCCCACGGACGTAATCGTATTCAAGATCAACAATTTCGATCTCGAACACGAGAACGTCCTTCCGTCCGATCGGTGCCTTGATAAATTGTTCGTATGGGTCGACGGCACCGACGTCGTAACCAAACAGTAAGTTGGTCAGTGACTACAGTTGTCCAATAACTATAGCTGTTGAGGACGATAGTTGTTAAGCGACTATAGTTGTCGAGTGACTATACTTATCCGTTACTACAGTTGTCCAGTGACTATAGTTTTCGAGCTACTATACTTGTCCAGTCACACATAGTTGAACAGTGACTAGAGTTGACCAGTGACATATTGTTGTTCAGTGAGTATAGTTGTCTATGACTACAGTTGTCCAGTGACTTTTGTTGTCAAGTAACCTATACTTGTCCAGTGACTATAGTTGTCCAGTGATCTATAGTTGTTCATGACTACAGTTGTAGTTGATCTATAGTTGTCCAGTGACCCATGATTATCAAGTGACTACAGTTGTAGATATAGTTGTCCAGTAGCTATAGTTGTCGAGCGACTATAGGTGTCAAGTGACTTTTGTTGTCGAGTAACTTATCTTGTCCAGTGACTATAGTTATAGAGTGACTATAGTTGTCCTGTGACATATACGGTAGTTGTCCAGTAACTACAGCTGTTGTTGTTAAACTGCTGTAGTTGTTAAGTGACTATAGTTGTTGAGAGACTATAGTCATCCAATGATCACATTTGATTAGTGAATAAGTCTTACTGTATTTTTGATGTTCAAGTTTGTCGTGCTTACCTGATGATTCGTCCAAGTACGTCAACAAATGGTTCAGTAGTCAGTACGACTGGCTGCTGATCGAACTTCGGACCGATCCCTGGGGGCAATTCGAGCACGTCGGATTCAACATCACATACCGTATCATCGATACGTCGCCGCCGCCTGATTCGCAGGAACAAGTTGATTCGGGTGCGAAACGAATTTTGGTCGGATAGCGAGCTAATGAAGTCGACTTATATATGATTTTTTTGTTGCAGAAGAGGAACGGACGCTGTCCAACTATACGAAAAGATTGCAGAAACACATTGGAGAGCGAAAGTTGCATTGCCACGAATGTCACAACTATAGTCATTGCGAAAATTCAAATCGCGACGAAATGTTTGTTCAATGTTCATCGAAAGAGGCCTGCGCAGTAAATGAATCGAGCACTTTTTGATTTCAAAAGAATTTTCAATTTTTTTGGCCGAGAATTAACTTTCTATTTGAATTATATCGAATTTTACTCTTTTCGCAGCAAAGTAGGGCAGTATTTTTGTTCTTCAATAGTTCAAAATCAACGGTATCAATCATCACGTGTGGCGAGGATGCGCGGATATCTCGGAATGTACGAACGCGAGAAAAGTTTGGTTCAACACGGATATCGAAGATTACATGGATTGTTGCGCCGACGATTTCTGCAACATTTATGGAAACGAATCGAGCGCGATAAAGTGGTCGCCAGTGTCGATTATTTGTTTTATATTCGCTTTGTTCAGTTACTTTTCTTGATCTAGATAGTTGAAGAAGCAATACTGTATTTTTGTTTGTTGTTAATGTTTGTATGCAAATAAAACATACGACCGTCTCAAATGCTTGTTAGCTGGTGGAATGAAAAGTATAAAGTGTAACCAGCGTAAAAAACTGTGTACAGTGTAAAGAACGCAAGTTCTTCATTCGCAGGTCAGCAGCCGTCGTGGTTGGTTGCGCCGATTTCTGTTTCTTTTTTTTCTCTCAATGTAGCTAGGGAAGCAAATAAAATGACTTGCTATTCAGCACAGAACGATCAAAAACAAAAGACGATTGATTAATAAGGAAAGCATACACCAAGCAAACAATGTCCTTGCGTCATAGATCCTTCTTTATTCTCGTAACAGCACAAATCGAAATCGTTATCGGCTTTTCGATCTCAAAACTGAACGTATTTCTAAATCTCGGAGGCAGTTCTCGCCGTTCGGCTCGACTCTGTAACGACCGTTGTTTCGATTGAATTCGCGATAATGTTGCAAAATATCTTGATGCGCAGGATTTGGCGGTACCATCTAAACACCGGTACCATCCAAAATCGCCGCTTAGTTTGCAAGGTGTATACGGTTTGGTGCCTATTTCCGCGTCTCTCCAGTCGTAATCGAAAACGTGTTTCAATGTTGTATCGAATTTCGGCTTCAAATACATCGAAATGCAAACTGTTTTCGAAGAGCAGCGAGTAAATTTATCTTTCGCTGTCCAACACGTGCCAGGATTTTCTGACAATAATCGGTCATGTTCGGCAATGTATCCAGCGAACTTGGAGTCGATGGTCGATTGTCGATTTGCTGGACAATGATTTTGCGCTGAACAATGATATTCTGCTGGACGTTGATTTTGCGCTTGAAAATTTACTTGTTGAACTATCGTCTGTCGATTTTTCGAATTTTTCATTACAACCGCAACAATCACGACGATAAATAAAACAAAAACCAAGACGGCTACGGCGACGATTATGGCCATTTTCCAATTGATTTCGACTTTCGTCTTCTTCTGCGGCGGATTTGCATCCGGCGATTTATTTTCTTCAGTCGACGACGCGGACAAGCTTTTCGGTGCCGGAAGTGATAAACGAGGGAAATTTTGTAAGGAATTGAATTCGTTGATTTCGTCAGAATTCTTCTGCTTCGATCGCGTAGAAATTTTCGTTCATTTTAGTTAAACGGATTTATTTTTCTATTTTCCGAGACAACGACGCCGTTTTAACAGAATTTCCCGATTTAGCAGCTTTCTTGGATGATTTCAACATTTTCCGGATTGAATTTTTGTTTTTTGCAAAGTTATACGAGACAAAATTCGCAACCAACCGACTTTTACCGTTAATAGAGCGCAAAAAGAATTTTATTGTAAAGTGCAACGCCCGTTTGAAATGAAATGTGCATAAATGATGCAAAATCGTCGAATTTCGAGAACTCAGTTTTGTTTTTCAGTCATTTCGACCGATAACGCGAATGAAACTACAATAAAGTAGTTTTTGGTCGATGCTTGCGAGTCATTTTTCCATTCACCCGATTCAGCAAACAAATTAGACGATTTTTACGACTTACGAAGTTGGTATTGTTGAAGAATAAAAATGAAACAAAACTAAATTGCATTTTCTACGTACATTTTTTGAATCAACCAATAAAGACAAATTTACTCTGTAATTATTTAAAATTCTAGCGACATTCTGGAACACTGTCTTTTGCAATACATTGGTCGGTTGTCATATCGAAGTACAGATTGACTGGACAATTTCTCGTGTAACTGTAACCATTGGAGCAAGTGTAAAATTTTGTATCGCATGGTACATTCGGATCCGAATAATCGCCATCGCCTCTATTCATGCAGCTGAATGCTGAAATGCAATTTATGGCGCTTTTCTCTGATAGACAGTGCATAGATATTGCTTTTACTCGAAACATTTCGGTCGCAATAACCGAACAGCCCCCACGGCTTGCAACTGTAGCCCGACGAGCATTGGATGGTGGAACTTGGACACAGAAACGGATTCAACGAAACGCACAGATTGCCTTGGCTACCACCTTTTATAGAACAAATTCCACTGTCGCAAATGTTTGTACAACAGTCGCCACTTTGGTTGCAAGGTGCTCCGCCACACAAACAATTGCAATACCAGTAAGTCGAATTGCGATCTTTGTCAGCAACACATGCAGCCAACGAATTGTTGCAATGATCATTCGATGAACATGGATACAAAAATGGATTGTCAGCTGAAAAAAATATTGATTTGCAGGTTATAACATTTTGAATTGCAAATTTGCAATTTTCCATACCAATAGTTTGGCTCAATGTTAAATCAAGCGCTGCAACTAACAGCAATATTGACTTCATTTGCAACTGATTTTCTGACAAATTGTTGACTGGCTTGAAAACGAAAATGTGTTTTTTAATCTATACATAAAACAAAAAACTTGTATTCAGAATCAAACTGGAGAGTTGGAAATTTGATACGAGATAAGTGTTCGGGTTCATTTACAAAAATTATGTATCAGATTTCCCCGATCAGCATCAACGATTTTCCCCAATGTTTTTTCGAAATCTGTACGAATTCCACTCAAACTGTGCAAAAAATTGAAGAAAGCTAGCAAATTCATACATGTTTCAAATTCTTTTCACTTTATTCTTGTTTTATTTATCTCAATGCACTGTTGAATCATTTATGCATCAGTTTGAATTCCTCCAGAGCCCGTTGTCGTTTGAATTAAGTCGATTTTTTGTTAAAAAAAGAAATCAGCACGACAGTTGTTGGTTTCATTGTCTGGCTCGGTTTTCCGAAAAATTCAAACTAAATTTAACTCAACATCGAAACGAAAATTTCCACCGATCGACCTTCCGTTGCGTGCCGAAAATTGTTTCATGAGGGTCTTGGCGAGTGCTTTGTGGATGAGTATCCACTTAAATGTGTTTCAGAAAAACGACCGAAAATCATTCTCCGAGAGCCCGGTTCCGATCCATCGGGCACCGTTTTTACGACCGTCTATGGCGATATCGGGCGAAATTACGTTGTATTTTCATTGTTGGGATTCACTGGCTGGACAATCTTTTTCTCACCTTGGGGTCCGTGTTCGACATAAAAGAGAACCGAAATTTTGTTCCTTTTACCTCGGCATAAAAATTTTATTACCCTTGTTCGAACGAGTACGCTTTTTTTCGTCGACGAGGAAAGTTTTGGTTTCTAACAATGGTTCCGATGTCCTTGAGATCGGACGCCCCGGGTGAACGAGTTTTTTCCTTTTTTTCACTCGAAAGAGCAGAAAACGAGCAAATCTGTGTTTCATAAGTTTTTCACTCAAAAATCTTGGTAAGTCGATTCGTAACAACTCGCACGCTGATTTTTCTCGCAAGTTTCTCGTTTTTGCTCGAAAACTCGTCTAACCATTCGCTTTAGCGGCTAAATTTGCAAGAACCTGGAACGATTTTCGAATTGAGAGAAACAAATGGACGGGATTAACGACTAATTACAGCTTTAAATAATTTAAGAGGCTATTTATTTTCCGAAGAGGACGTTCGACGACGAGCACCGGCTGAAGTCGATATCCAGCGCGTTTTCTGTTTGCAATGTTGCTTTAGTGAGCCATTAACCGTTTCTCGTCGTCGGACGTCGGTTCGCGTGATTAACGGCGATAGTTGTTCGGAAGAGAATGTTTTCATTTCGATTTAGGTTGTAAAAATGTTACATCGGTGTACATATCTCTTTCACAGCCGATTTGGCAAATTGAACTATAGTTCTATTTGTTAATCCATTATTAGTTATTAAACGGTCTCGTTAGGTCGTAAAAAACGGTGCTCATCGTCGTCGACAGTTGGCAAATATACTCGGAACTATAGTTTTACAAAATGAGCCCTATAATATTTCGATGGACACCGTTTAGGCGCTAGCTCTGGGTTTTAATGGGCTCATTTTGATTGCCGGCCATCGTCCACATGTTGCCCTCGGACGGTCGACGTCCATTCAGGGTATTGTCTCCACGGGCTCCATTGAAATTGAGGGTCTGGCTCGTTTTGTCGAGTCGAGTCAATGGCGACATTGACGGGAAATCGAGCGAAATGTTGGAGCAGGTGTTGAGCATATCGGGCGCTGAAATTGTTTCGTTAATAAAAATCGCCAAGTCAGACGAATATTAGCTCGACACGTTCGTGTTTACGACGCATTTTCGCAGACAAACGCATTAAAACGATTCCTAGAGTAGTTTCACTCTAAAAATTCAAAATTCGCCCCAAACCTTACGAGAGCCGACTTAAAATTGTTTTTTTTTAACTCGATTACGAGTCGTTTTACGTTCGAGAGCCCGTTCGCGTTTATTTTATTCTGTATTTTTTCCATTTTATTGTATTTTCATGTTTATTTATTTACGTTTTCTCGAAAAATTAGTATAACTGATGGCTTTATTTTTCCGTTTACTCGACCGGCGATCAATCATTATGAACGATTGCCGATTTTCTTTCATTAAATGTTCGACATACGCGCTTGACACGTTCATAATCGGTTACAAAACGAAAATCGACCGATCCGCGTCGCGACAAACGCGAAAAGTGTCAGTTTTTGCTGTGTTTCGAGGCGAATTTCGTTTTCTAGCGAAAAAAACAACAAAACAAAGCATAGAAATGACTTGTTTTGTTGTGAGTCAAGTCTGGCAAGCTAAGTAGCTTGGCAAATACAAGTTTCAATTCCGGCGCGTTTCGCGCCCTAGCCGAGTGTCTAACGGGCAATTTCGCGGAACTGTCGCATAAAACTTCTTTGTACTTATCGATAATCTCGGCGATAACAATTTTCGATTTGTTTTTGTTTCGGGCTCGAAAATCGTCCAGCCTCTACCCGAAAATTGAAAAAGGCAATACAACCGTTGGAACTATAGTTCCACGGCTAACATACTCGAAAACTGAAAATTGATTTATGATAAACGAGCTTCGGCGTTTTGTTTCCAATTCTTCCCCATAAGATTCGCCGCCAAGCATAGATAGAAAGCTAAAATGGCTATTATTTTAGCAAAATGACTCGCGTATAGTGTCGCGCGACGCCGCTTTCGAGCACCATTCTCGTTTCGCATAGTTTCCAGGGTATCTTTGGATACTAGTCGTAAATAAAAAAGGCGAGCATATTCCTCGGATGGTTAGAGATGGACTCGGTGTACGTCGACTATAGTTGGACTATAGTTGTCACCAATAGTCAACTGTAGGGCAACTATGGACAATAATAGTTGTCATTTATAGTAAACTGTAGGGCAACTATAGACCAACTATAGTTGAACTATAGTTCACCCATTTTCGTGTCATATGGGTCAGAATTTGTCTGTCACGAAAAGACAATCCATGAAACTGCCGACTGTCACTCGTCCGTCGTCGTACGGCGACGTACGAGTTTGAAAATTCGAATTACACGCGGATTGTGTTTCGGACGCGTTTCAACGTCTTCGGCGTTAATTTATTTGTCAGCCGCGACGGCGATAAGCACCGAAACGCGTTTCGTGATTTTTTTCTGTCTTCCTCGTTGCCGGTCGCACACTTTTAACGAGATTAATATTTTCAGATTCGACGTCCGAAATTGAAACGCGCCAGTGGACCTCAAATATCCAGCGGACCTCATTTGCATAATTATGGCCGACGAAGACGACGACGAACAATTCGACAAACTGCATCGTCGGCGTCGATTGAAAAAGTATCGCGGCGCCGACGGATCGGCGCACGAAATGGGTTCGCTGATGAACGGTACTTTGCATTTTTTCGTTTCAACAACGTTTTTCCGTTTTGAATGATCGACGATTTAATAACAAGGAGAATCCAAACGATTTTTTTGTAATTGTTACTTCCGAAACGCCGTCGGTGCGTCGGCGCCGAGGGGCGAAACATAAATTGACGAATCGACGCCCGATGTTCGACAAAAAAAACATGTTAAAATGTGCTTTTTCTCGTCGATTGAGTGCTCAAACACGTTTCGTATGATAAACTTTTCCTACGGCGACGTATAATTAGCGTTTCGTTTGTTCGTCGTCGGACAGCGAGTTTCAGTTTCAATTTTCTTTTACTCGATAATGAGGCTTCTCGAAGTCCGAGGATGTCACGAAGCCGAGTTACGTCGTTCGCACTTGTTCACAGTTTGCGCCCGATATTGTGCAGCCGAAACCAATTTCACGCGCTGGCCATCGCCGTATCGGGCGGCAAACTTGACTCATCGCGCGACGAAGTATCCCTCGAAAGTCCTCCTTTTGTTGACGATGAAAAATCCGGATTTTCAAAGCCTTTATAAAGTTTGCCCAGTCGCTCGGTCGCCGACGTATAAATATTTCTAACGGACCGACGACGACGACGTTTTCCCATTTGGATCCTAAAATGGTATTCGAACGACGACGTTCGGTTCACTGGCTAGGACTATAGTTGGACTATAGTTCACTGGCTAAGGACTGGCTAGTGCTCGTTGTTAGCTAGGTTTGCGCTCGGAAAATTATTATGCTCGGTCACGAATGAAATTTTTTCGCCGTCCTTTCAGTATTCGTCGTTGTCGATGAGACCTCAGCTGTTGCACGTTTCGTCGCTCGCCCGTACAACATTTCGCACTGGCCCTGTGACTTTGTTGAACATTTTTTTATTATACCTCCCTCTCTTCGGAGAAGCCTTCAGAATTCCGAGCACCGTCGGCCGACAGCCGCGGAAACATGTTGGCTTCTAATGTTTTTCATTGAACCCTCCCGTCGTCGGTGCGACGGCGACGGACGAGTTCCTCGTAAAACGATATTCAAGTTATATTTTTTGTTTTTACGACCGAGAATCCGTCCCGTTTTTGAAAAGAGTCGAAGACCTTGGCGCCACAAACTTTCTCTCACCGTCCAAGGTTTCGCGAAACGTCGTCGCAACGACGACGACGTTTAGCCCTCGGGCCGGACACATTTTTAGTTTTCATTGACTGGATTCGGCGCCAAATATCAATTTCACAATAGGTGAACGAGCGAGTGACGATGACTGATGCATCTACAGTATGACGCCACCCCTGCTCATCGGCGTCGAGAAAGTTCGACGTCTTTGTCATCCTCATTCTTGAGAAAAAAAACTTTTTGCGTCTCACTTTTGTGATTGATTGAGGTTCCGTTCGGGTAACGAAGGTGTCTCGAAACGTTGTAGGCCAGCGCCGATTTTTTGAATTCTATTAGCTCAACTGCGCACTTTTTCCCAACTATTGTTCGCCGACTGTCTATGTTTTCTATCTGGGTCCGGTCGTCCAACATGACCCATTATTCATATGTCCATCGCATTGGTCATCGGTCGGAACAATGTAAACGATTCGTCCAGTGAGGTTTTGCGTTCGGCGAAAGGTCGAACAGCGTATTTTTTCATTTCGTACATTTTTCTTTCATCGTTTCACATTTTCGCTCGTCACCGTCGCTTGCTATGCCGATTTTGGCGCTGATTCATAATCGAACGGGATCTACGGCGAATCGCAACGGTCAGAAACTTGTTTCGCGCATTTTTGAATATTTTTGTGTGTTTAGTGATTTTTGTGATATGTGATTTTTCGTTTTCGACACAGTTTCGTTGGTTTTTCAGCCGATAATCGACCCGCAGACGATTCGGACGTCGATCAAAGCGTGAATCGTCTGTGTCAATTTTTGGATCAATCCGATCGATCGGACGACGACGATATCAACGAAAATCTTTCGTTATCGGCTACGCCATTGCCGAAAACGGGCGTTATTTTGAATTCGCGTCAACGATGTCCACAGGCGAGGAATTCCACTGGTTCGTCGACGTCCGACGACAATAGACATTCGACGGATTTAATGGATTCTAGTAACGGACCGACGTCGTATTTTAGACGTATGCCACCTCCAGGTGAGAAGAATGCGTCAATTTCGAGGCGTAGAAAACAAAATTCGTGCCTCGCTTTTGCATGTTTTGCGTACTCGACGCTTTCGACTCTAGAAAACAAAATCTTCTTGACTCACTTCGAAACTGTTAAGAAATTTATGACGTCATTTTAGCCAGTGAACGTCCTAGCTCGTTTCTGCGCCGCTCGAGCAAATTATCGGCGCTCGCCGAGTGTTTTCATTGTATTTTACTTCGAAAACTTGACTTTCGAGCGTTAAAAACGCTCGGACACTACTCGAAATTTGTTTACTCGTCGTCGATAAGGGGGTTTTCCCGCTTTTATTAAGAATTCTAAAGATGCCGTGTCTCTTGTAATATATTTTCGCTTTTTGCTTTGTTTGTGTGTATATTCATTCATTGTAAGAAGGGCGAGAAGCGAGTAGCCCTTAGGTACCCCGACCGCGAAAGAAGACCTCTTCGTTTTGCGATTGTTTGCCATCAAATTTCCTCTCCTCCGATTCGGCGAAGGCAAATAAAAAGAATTCGTACGAAACGAGGGTCGGTTCCCGTTTTTGTTTGCCGACGATTCTTATTCGGTCGTCGCGCTCGTGTTAAACGGCGTAAACAGGAAACGATAATAAAGCCGATGAAACAACACGCAAGCCGCAAGTTGTGACACTACTTAGCAAGCGAAGGTCGCTGGCTGTCTAGCAAGCGAAAGCACTGGCTGTTTAGCAAGCGAAGTCGCTGACTGTCTATCAAACAAAGTCCCTCGCTGTCTGGCAATCGAAGTCGCTGTCTGTCTAGCAAGCGAAGTCCCTGGCTGTCTAGCAAGCGAAGTCCCTGGGTGTCTAGCAAGCGAAGTCGCCAGCTATTTCGCAAGCGAAGTCACTGGCTGTCTTGCAAGCGAAGTGGCTAGCTTCTTGCAGCTGAAGTTATTCGCTGTCTAGCATGCAAAATTTCGCTTTTTACGCCTGGATTAACATGCAAATTAGTTTTTTTATTTCCCCATCCGTACAGTACGACCTAATCCACCAGCCATCAACGAGATTAGTCGTTAATCGTTAATGGCCGACGACATTGATAAGCTTTAAAGAAGCGTAAAATTAAACCAGCGGCCACGACCGACGGCAAAAAAATTGCTCATTCTACGCGCTTAATTGCCGGCTCGATGTCGTTTCGAGATTTCGCACGGATTTTCACTGGCCAGCGACCGACATCGAGATTGATCGAGCATCGGTCAATGAAACGAATGACCGATGGACGGCGGCGATGAGTCATTCGAGTTGTTGACTGAAAATCATCGAAAGATTAACGGATAAAGTTTCCATTTCCATCGGCGTACTTTTTAATGTGTTTCTGAAAAGTTACACGATTTTCACTAGCTCGAGCACTTTTTTTGCCTTGGCTAGTTCGTTTGATAGATTACTACGCGAAACGTTCGCGACGCTGCGACGTCTGCGATGAGTGAGCAGAGTCGGTTTGGGATTAATCAAATTTGTCGAACGGCTCTCGACGGATTCGATAATCCTCTTCATTTAATTTTAACTCGGAAACTCGGGGATTCGTTTTGCGCGGTAAACGGGCGTTTTGAGATGTTGATCGACGGATGAGTTGAAAATTATGGCACGTTTGGGACGCGCTTTGCGCAGAATCGAGGTCGAAATGAGAAACGTAATTTTTTTTGTTTGTTTTTTCTTCAGATTTTTTAAACATTCCTCCGCCGCCTCATCCTCCGGACGATTCGCCTCAGAGCGAACGTCGACCGTTGCCGCCCAATCGGACCTTGCCGCCGGTGCCCTCGGACGAGCCTCAATACGAAGAAGCCAAACCACCGCCGCCGGCGCCCCGTCCGTCGAAACAGTTGCGCAAAGAGAACAGTAAGATAGCAAACGGGGCGAATTTCGCGACGTCTACAATCCTAATCGCGACAATTTCGTGAAACGTCGAAATCGCGACACTTTCGTGCTGTTTTTCAGAATACCAACGGGGAAATCCAGCGATGAACAACAACATAAATTCGATTCAAAATAATTACATGAATGAATTTGATAAACCGCCGTCGGTCAGTCAAGGTAGTCAATACAACGACGTCGATTGGAATAAATACGAAACGTCCATTTTGGAGAGGAACGTAGAAACGGGTAGTTTCTACATACCGTCTTCAGGTAGCGCGAAATTTGTTTTAAAATTAGCTAGCCAAAATTAGCCAGTGGCCAATTGTTGTCGTTTTCCTATTGTTGTTCCATTAGCTGGTGACGTCACCGGCTGTGTTTTTACGATGTTTACTAGTAAACACACTTGTTAGCGTGAAATCGAATGTTTTCGAGAAGTTTCACGAGTGAACTCACTTTTGCGCCCGATATACGATATGCCGAGCAAATTTTGCGTCTTTGTCCATCGCCTTTCCGTCTAGTCGACCGTAAATGGTCAGTCGGTCGTCGGACGGTGTACTGTTACTATTTTTTTGCTGTTCTCAACTTAATCCGCTTATTTTTCATCTCGTCGATTGTTCAACGGTCGTTGAGTGGGTTGGATCGGATTTGTGCCCCTTTGGATTAAGATTACGGTCTCTCCAGCGCACCTGGCCGACACTTTTCGGTCGCTCGACCATCGCTGAAGTTGGTCGAAAATGTGTTAGTTCGAGCGCGAAAAACAATACGTCGTCCGCTATAGTTCATCAAAAATTACCAACTATAGTTCAACTATAGTCCACACCATTGACTCATTCATTATTCTCATTATGGTCGTCGATCCCTCGCGAGACACGACGGACGGCATTTAAAAACGAGTTAATAACTGAATAATTATTTCGTCGACGTCGGTGCGACGACGACGACTCGAAACTCCTCATCGCCGCCGTTGTCGTCGTTGCGACGACGAAGCGAGAGTTAACGTATTAACGTTTGTTTCTCGTTTTGGTCGCTTTACTGAAATTAGAATGACAATTTTCGTCGTCGACCGTCGACGTTTCTAGCTTCTCGAGGGCGTTTGCCGTCGCCGACCGACCGACGAACTATAGTCCATCGTCGCACAGCGAATTTCTGCTTGCTAATAATTTTTCGTCGTCGCATCGTTTAATTTCGCGGCCTTTAACCGAAAGCGACGTTCATCGTCGTCGGTGCGACGTCGTGGTCGATCGCCGGGCGTTTTTGGTTTTCGTCGAACTCTCTCTCTCTCTCCTCGTTTCTTCTTTAATGTAACAATTTTTTACCCACATCCGCCGCTCGCCCGACACGAATTTAGTTTCATATTGAACGAAACGAGCGATGTCGGCGGCGACGGCGAAATGTTATTATTTTACGAACGATAACAAGAAACCGACGTCGACGACCGTCGACGACAACGACAACGACAACGACGATGGTCACTTGAATGGTCATTACTATTGTTACATTGCAGGACATACGACGATGAGCACGATATCGCCGTCGAGAAAATCCGAAATAGAACAGCAAAATAGGTAAGACAGGACACGTTTTTTGCTTTTCCGACGCGTTTTCGCGCGCTGGCCGCCGCCCACTCACACTAATTTGCATACGTGCCATCGAGCGTAATAATTGGCCAGTGGTCATTTCGGAACCGCGGGGGATGGGTTTTGGGGCGGTGGATCCTTTCGGGAATCGATCCGAACGACGGAGAGATAATTCACTGGCCGCCGCCCGACGTACGACGGGCGATGGCCTCGAATCGGAGAATTTTGCTCGCCGTCGGTCACTTTATTTATTTCGTCCAAATATTGAATGATTAAATAAT
Organism: Prionchulus punctatus; assembly: GCA_034698125.1. NCBI lineage: Eukaryota > Metazoa > Nematoda > Enoplea > Mononchida > Mononchidae > Prionchulus > Prionchulus punctatus. The sequence goes on along the minus strand of JAQGBA010000146.1, from coordinate 33,670 downwards.
AACCATCTCGTTATTCGGGGGCTGGTCCCTCGGCGACGCCGTCCGAGCAATTTTTCAGAATCAATTTAATACGGCCGGTCGTCGTCGTCGTCGCAGCGACGACGGCTCATCATTTTTTTTGTTGATAATTTGTTTAGTTGTTGCGCGAAAGGTTTGCTCGTCTGACCCGAAACCGAACGGCGCCGCGTCGATTTGTTTGGCTTGGGTGGGCCTTTAATTAGTGATGAATAGAGCAAAAACGCCCGTGGAGAGCATCGGGCGTGATTGATTTACGATGTGCGCCAGTGATTTACTGGCTAAAATTGGATTCTCCCACGAAATGCTCATAGTTGCAGCGATGTATCAATAATTGTTGCAAAGCAGGCCACAATATTTGCAGGAATCGATATAGTTGCGGCGATGTATCGAGAGACTTGTGGATGCATCGAGATTGCAGTGTTGCAGCGATATAGTTGCAATCAGTTGCAGCGATTGATCAGTTGCAGCGGATCAATCAACTGCATCGATTAATTAGTTGCAGCGGAATAATCAGTTGCAGTGATTCATCTGTTACATCGGATCAATCAGCCGCAGCGATTAATCAGTTGCAACGGAACAATTAGCAATAGTTGCAGCTAGCGATTTGTCGATATAGTTGCAGATATACATTGATATAGTTGCATCGATACATCGATTGTAGCGATGCATCTAAATAGTTGCACCGATGCATTCATATCTTTGCAGCGATGAATCGGTAAGAACGATTCATTTTTGCATTTGGTTTGTTTGCTTTTGAACACCCGTTAGAAGCAAATCAAAACAACTTTCGCGCTGCAAATTGTTTTGTTTTCGTACGATTCTCTTAATGATTTGCCGAAATTGACCGTTGGCGTGCGTCGTTAGCGCTTGATTTATGACGGCAATTAATATTGGTTGCCTCGTAATTTTTCAATCCGCTGTTCGGACATCGTTAAGAAACCAGCTAGCTAGCTTTATAGCTTGTTATCCTTCTTTTCAAGGCATAATTATTCGTTGTTACCATCCGCCCAAACTACCGTACCGGTGCCCGTGCTGCCGATGAGGCCTCAACTCAGCGTCGTCGGCGGTGGAAGTCCTCGAAAAAGGAAAAAATCGAAATTATATTGCTCGTGGAAATGTCTTACTTATTCATTGGCCGTCGGATTGGTTTTCGCATTAGCTGTGATATGTTATTTGCTTGGTAAATCATTAATTTCGATCAAATGTTGCAACGGCGTTAATGAAGTCACAGCGATGCACGTCATAGTTGCAGCTAGGACGCATCATAAAAATTGCACTGATGCATCATAAACGTTGCAGCGATGTAACATCAAAGTTACAGCGATGCATCATCAAAGTTGCAGCCATGTAGCATTACAGTGGCATCGATGCATCACAATTTGCAGCGATATATCGATGGAGTTGCAGCGATGCATCGTTTGAAGTTGCAGCGATGCATCGTTTGAAGTTGCAGCGAAGCATCGACGAAATTGTAGCGATGCTTCGACGAAGTTGCAGCGATGCATCGATGAAGTTGCAGTCATGTTTCGATGAAGTTGCAGCGATGCAATATTCAACATTGCAGCCATGTAGCATCACTGTGGCATCGATGCAACGCTGATTTTGCACCGATAAATCACAAACTGTTCTTTTCAGTCATTGTATTTACACCCGGAAGGAACTCGTTCGAGCGAATTTCGCGCAACGAACTCGACTACTTCACGTCCAAATACGAACCGTCGTCGAACAGGGCCGTTGGCGAACCGCTGCGGCCGCTGCCGGAAACGTTCGACATCGGCGATCACGTCGTCGCCGATTTACCGCCGGGCGTTTTTCGGCATACCTCGTTCAACATTCAACGAAATTCGTTCGTACAATTCAATTTGAGCATCGAACCTCAAGCGAAGTTGGTCATCTACGGCAGGCAGACGCTGCCGCCGTCGCCGACCGAACACGATTTCACGCAAATCATCGTCGGCGCCAAACTTCACGCATCACCGAACAAGCGATCAGCATTGAAACCTTACGGATATCATTATCCGGATCAAGTAAGTCATCGTGATGAGCATCGTTAAAGTTACAGGAATTCACTAAAGAAGTTGCAACGATGTACCATCAAAAATCAGCGATGCAGCGTCAAAGTTGCATCGATGCTGTGTCAAAGTTGCAGCGATAAAACATTAAAACTGCAGCGATGTATCATCAAGGTTGCAACGATAAAGCATCCGAGTTGCTGCGATGCAGCATCCAAGTTTCACTGATGCAGCGTCAACGCTGCACTGGCGCAGCATCAAAGTTGCAGCGATGTATAATTGAAATTGCAACTATGAAATCAACAGTTGATTTTCTTCATTGAAATTTGAACCCAATTTTTGATTTTGTAGAATTTGCGATCGACGACGTTCGTTCATTATTTGCTGGAGGGACGATGGCACTTGGCGTTGCTCAACGACGATCCGTCGACAAGCGTTGTGAGATTTTCAACATACCTTACGGGTGAAATATTTTGCGACACACTTATCGCAAAATCGCGTGCAATAATTTGTTTGGTTTTTTCATCTGTTAGACGAAGAACCCAAAGATTGCAAATACAATTGTTACGAGAAAGGCGTTTGCGAGGACGGCAAATGTTTCTGTTTTCACGGGTATTCTGGTGCTTATTGCGAAGAAAGTGAGTTTGATTTCCGTTGCAAAGTTGCAGCGATCAATCAGTTGCAGCGGATCGATCTGTTGCAGCTATGCATTAGTCGCAGCGATTTTACTTGTTTTACGATGGATCGGTCATTTTTTTTCAGCCGTATGCCCAGTCTTATGCAGCGGCAACGGGATATTCACCAGCGGCAAGTGCCACTGCCACCAAGGCTGGAAGGGCTCCGATTGCAACGTGCCGTCGAACGTATGCGAAGTTCCCAATTGCAATCGCAATGGCCAGTGCAACACGAACGGTGAATGCGTTTGCGACAAGGGCTATCGAGGAAAGTTTTGCAACGAACGTAAGAAGATTTGTTGTTTGTTTTTCGTGAAATCGAAACTTGCGCGGATAGTTAACGGAGTTTTTCTCGTTTAGTCGATTGCGCCAGCACGAATTGCAGCGATCACGGCGTTTGCGTCGACGGCAAATGCTTTTGCGACTTCGGCTGGCGAGGCGACAGTTGCGATGTCGGCTATACATCGGGCGAACTGTGTCCGGCACCGTCCACCGCCCAATGTTCCAACCGTGGGTCGTTCGATCGGACGACGAAATCGTGCAACTGCGAGTTCGGTTTCGGCGGCGAGAAATGCGAAAAAAGTAACGTTGTTTTTCGATTGTAAAACGAGTTTCTGCGCGTTTCGATCGATACGCCGACCGATTTTAGGCGTTTGCGCATTCGATTGCGGCGTTCACGGACGTTGCGAGAATAACAATTGCGCGTGCAGCGACGGCTGGACGGGCGGCAAGTGCGCGTCGAGGGCGTGTGGCGGCGGGTGCGAGGATCATGGCGTGTGCAACAATGGCACGTGCGTTTGCAATCAAGGCTGGAACGGCGACAATTGTTTGCTCGGTAATTCATTTCCCCGGACAACTATAGTCACTGGCCAATTATATCTCTGGGCAACTATAGTCGTTGGCCATCTATAATCTCTGGACAAGTATAGTCGTTGGATAATGTTTCAGAAGGATGTCACAACGATTGCAATAAGCGTGGCCAGTGTCTGAAGACTACTGGTCAGTGGCAGTGCCATTGCGACCCGTCGTTCGCTGGCCCCGACTGCGGCATACCATTGGAACTGCAGTGTTCGGATAAAATCGACAACGACAACGGTACGTGCGAAAAACTAATTTTACGTCGTCCGTAGCTCTCAATCGCGCCGTTTCTCGTTTCGTAATTGCAGATCAGTTGATCGATTGCGAAGATTCGGAATGTTGTTCGACGTCGGCGTGCCAAGATAATACGATGTGCCAAACTGTACCCGACCCGCATCAAGTTTTGATTCGCATGCAGGCGCCGCCGCCGCAGTCGTCGTTCTTTCAGAAGACGCGATTCTTGCTCGACGCCGACTCGTTGCAGCACTATTCCGATTTCAACTTGTTCAACGAAAGGTAACAATAATTCATTGGCAACTATAGTCCCAGACAACTATAGTTCATGGTCGATTATAGTTCACTGTCAACTATAGACAACTATAGTTCAACTTTTTCAGTCGAGCCGCCGTCATTCGCGGTCGGACGGTGAACGCCCGAGGTGGTCCGCTGACGGGCGTACGAGTGGTGGACACGGCTAACGCCCTATACGGTTTCACCCTATCCAGATTCGGCGGATGGTTCGACTTGATGGTCAACGGCGGTGGGTCGGTGACGTTGCATTTCATGCGACTGCCGTTTGGATCCGTATTCAAAACCGTCGCCGTACCGTGGAACGAAATCGTCTACGTCGGCGACGTTCAAATGGCGTCGAAAGAGGTTTTCGCCCGATTCGTTGCTAGCGAGACAAATTTTACTACTCGGCTAACGATGTTTCAGGCGACGAACGACGACGAACGAGATTCGCCGGCATCGAAGCGGGACTGCTCGGCGGTGGAACGCGCGCACAATATCAAACCGTATATCGTTCCGTCGTGGACGTTCACGAGTTTGGGAATGGCCCCCGGCGTTTCGGGAATGGTCCCCGACGCCGAGGCGTTGCAAGAGTCGATCAGGATATCCGGCACGGATTTGTTTTTGACCTATTTCACAGCGAATTCGCCCGGTCACGAGTCCACCTTGAGGATGTACCTGGTGCCCGCCGCCAAAAAATTTCCGCCCGATTTGCGTCTGGTCAAGGTCGTCGTGGACGTCGAGGGCGTTCACACCGAGCAAATTTTCGAATCGAAACCGAATCTGACTTACACGTACGGATGGGACATGCGAAATGTTTACAAACAGAAAGTATTCGGATTGACGCTGGCTACAGTATCCGTCGGCTACGTTTATCGTCGTTGCTCGGATCCGGTGTGGATCAGACAAAAAATCAAGCTCAGCGGCCATCGGTCCAGCATATCCGATTTGGGTGGATGGAACTTGAACATCCATCATAAATACGATATTTTGAATGGTAGACGAGGTGGAACGGTTTTTTGCGCGACTCCCTGCTAAAAAAACAAATTTCAGGCGTCGTCGAGAAGGGAGACGGCTCGGCGATCTATCTCAAAGAGCAACCGCCGCTGTTGATGACCACGTTGGATTTGGAGAAGATCCGGAAGAAAAATTTGCATAATCCCACCAAAGAGCAGACGTCGTTCGTACCGTACGCGTTGGCCGTGGCCAAGGACGGCGGACTGTACGTCGGCGATCAAAATTCGATCAAGTTATTGTCACCCGCCGGCGCATTATCGGTCGTCTTACAGTTGAAGTCGGGCAAAAATTGATTTTACAAAAATTTTTTTTTCGTTGTTCAACATTTGTTTTTTGTTTTTCTTGCTACAGTCCGTCGGATACGGCTCATCAATATTATTTATCCGTTCATCCACTCACGTCGGATTTGTACATTTCGTTGGCACTGCGTCGGCAAATTTGGCGCGTTCGCAATAACGGCTCGAAAACTTCGTCGGCCGGCTACGAAATCGCCGTCGGCACGGGCGAATCGTGCTTGTTCGACGACGACTGCGGCGACGGCGGGTCGGCCGAGTCGGCGAAATTGAGTTTCCCGAAAGGTAAAAGAAAGTAACAAGTGTAGGCAATGGACAATTATAGTTAATGGACTACTATAGTCTGTGGACAACTAGTCGCTACGTCAATAGACAACGAGTCAATGGAAAACTATAGTCTATAGACTAACTGTAGTTACTGAACAAATATGGCCACTGGACAACTGTCGCCACTAGAACTATAGTCTATGGAGAACTGTACTCATGGACAACTATAGTCACTGTCTACTTTTCGTTTAGGCATCGCTTTCGACAGTCAAGGCAACCTTTTCATCGCCGACGAGCGCAAAATTCGTACCGTCTCGACGAACGGACTAATGTCGACGATCGTCGGCGGCGAGCAGAAGAAAAATTCCGTCGGCTGGCGCCCGTTAGAGTGCACAACTGAATTCGCCGCCGACTCGCTTCGATTGCAATGGCCGACGGCCGTGGTCACTAGCCAACTGAGCGACCGTCCGCTGTTTCTCGACGGTGACGTCGTTTTCGAGTTGATGACCGGCGGCAAAATTCGCCTCGTCGCCGGCTCGTCAGCCGCTTGCGCGTCGTTGTCGACGCCGTCCAACGAAACGTTGCGACCCATTCCGTTGAAGAACGTCGCCTCGATCGCTTCGACGTCCGACGGAAAATTAGTTATGGCCGAGACGGACGGGCGCCGAATGCATCGAATACGAATCTACGACGAAGCGCGACGGCGAATCTCGATCGTCGCCGGCGCCGAATCCAATTGCGATTGTTCGAAAAATTGTCCGTGCGACGATTCGTCGTCAGCCGACGTCGTTTTGGCGCGAAACGCTCGACTCAATCGGCCGACGACGTTAACCGTCGACCATCGCGGGTTCGTGCACGTCGCCGATCAGGGCAATTTCAAAGTTCGCACTTTGCGCCCGTCCGAACCGCAATTCAATCCGATTTCGCGTCTGTACGAAGTGTTTTCGGGCGAATCTCAAGAACTATACGCCTTCAATCGGCACGGCCAACACGTCGCCACGAAGGATCTGATCGGCGATAAATTCGTATTCAATTTCACCTACCACGTCGACTCGTCGTACGGCACGTTGACCCAAGTCGTCGCCCGAGGCGGTCGCCGACTGATCATCGGCCGTAAGGATCGATTCCGAATCGCGTTGGAGAACGCCGACGGACGAAAATCGACGGTGCACGTTAGTCGATTTCATCAGAATCTCGAGAAATACGTCGATGCCGACGGCGCGACGACGAAATTTCGATACGAAAATAACAACGGTCTGTTGATCGGCAAACAAGATTCGAGCGGCGGCGCGTGGTTTTACGAGTACGACGGACGCGGGCATCTGGCGTCGATGACGATGCCCGGCGGCGAAACGTATTCGTTGAGAAATTCCATCGTCAACAATCAAATGGACGTCAACGTTTACGAAAACGACCGGTTACGATGGCATTTCAGGATAAACGACAACGAAATCGACGTCGAATCGGGTAAATTTGCGATACGTACCGTGAACTTTAGTTGCTGGCGAACTATAGTCTCTAATCCCTTCTGAACTATTGTCCCTTATGATATCACTATAGTCCCATATGAATTTTAGTCTTTTTTTTAAACTGTAGTCCCTTTTAAACTATAGTCCCATTTGAACTATGGTTTCTTATGAAATATAGTCCCTATTGAACTATAGTCCCATTGTAACTATAGTTCTTTTTTGAGCTATAGTCCCTTTTGGAACTACAGGCTCTTATGAATTATAGGCTCTTATTAACTGTAGTCCCTCATGAATTATAGTCGTTGAATGAAATATAGTGCCTTTTTGAACTACAAACCCTTCTGAACTATAGTCTCTTATGAACTATTGTCCATTATAAACTATAGCCCCTACTAAAATATAGACCCTTTCGAATTATAGGCTCTTATGAACTATTGTCCCTGATGAATTACAGTCCCCTTTGAACTATGTTCTCGTATGATGTTTCAATGTTTCCTACTGAACTCAGTTTTTTTTAACTATATTTCCGTATAATCTATAGTCCCTTTTAAAGTACAGACCCTTTGGAACCATATGCTCTCATGAACTATGGTCCATTATGAATTATCGTCCCTTATGAACCATAGTCCCATTTAAACTATAGTCCCTTTCGAACTATTACCTGTTATGAACTATAGTCCCTTATGAAATATAGCCACTATGGCCACTTACGAACTACAGTACCTTACGAAATAAAGTTTCTTAACGACTATATTCCCTTATTAACTGTAACTAACGAACAGTAGAAAGTCAACTACGGTCTGTTTCTGAAATTGGCTCGGTAGGGTGTTTGGACAGTCATTTTTTTGTTTTCTAGAGTACGGAAGCAAATCGATCTACTTGCAAGACGGCGGCGTTTTTCATTTGAACACGGATGACGGCGCGTCCATTCAGTACGACAGCGGCACTCACTCGTTGCTCGAGGCGTATCAGTCGTCGATCCTCAGGCGAAAATTATCATTGCCCGCGGCGATCGACCTTGGCCGAAAAGAACTGTCGTCCACGTTGGAGTGGCGTTATCACTTGAAGAGGGTCGGCCGAGAAAACCGGAAACGAGTGGCGCAGGTTGGACGCAAGACGCGGGTATGACTCGAGGCGAAAAACTGCTCGGCTCACAACGAAAGGCTGCATGGTTTTGGCGCGAGTCATGCTCGGTTTTTGTTTTTTTTCTCACTAGCTAATTTTTTACTAACTGTCGTCGTTGGTCGTGTTAAACAAACAAACAAACAAACAAAAACAAATTAATTTTTACACTGGCTCGGCTAGTTTTAGCGAACAGTATTTGACTAACACTTTTTTATGGCATTCTAACTCGTTTTAACACGACTCAAACGCGGTTAGCGTCCGATCCAACGGTGTAGACGACACGGTTTTTGTTTCTCTTGTAGATCAACGGCGTCAATTTGTTGAACATCGAGTACGATCGCGAAATTAATAAGGACGTACTGTACAATCAAAACGGAATGAAAATATTCGAAATTCAATATAATAATTTTGGTAAAATCATTGAGCAACTGTAGTCACATGTCAACTATAGTATCTGGAGAACTATAGTCACTGGACAACTACAGGTACTGGATAACTATAGTCACTGGATAACTGTAGCCACCGGACAACTTTTGTCACTGGACAACTGCTGTTACTGAACAAATATAGTCTCTGGACAACTATAGCCACTGGACAACTAATCAGTGGACAGCTGTAGTCTCTGGACAACTATATTCAATGGACAACTATACTTTTTCCACCACTTTTTTCAATGGACTATAATCAATGGACAACAGACTTTTTTCACTGGACAACTGTCGTCAATGACAACTATAGTCAATGGACGTGAAGTAGTTGCTGGATAACATAGTCACTGGCCAACTATACTATAATCTCTACGAAACTATTGTACGCAAAAAATACAATTTAGGCGATGTTGTTCAATGGCAACCGAACACGCCCAACGTCGCAGCCATGAACGTCTCGTTCGACAGTGCCGGTCGTACTGTCGGTCTACAGTGGGGTTCGTTGAGCGAACTGTACACGTACGACAGTTTGGGCCGAACTGTAGAAAGGAAGTCGTTCGACAGTCCGTCGCATAAAACTCGAAAATTCACGTACAGCGGCGAAAATACTCAAGTAAAAAACGCTATCGTTTTTTTCAGTTTTTTGCTCAATTCGAGCATTTTCGCGGATTTTTTATTTTTCAAAGTCTCAACCGTGCTTTTTTTCTTTTCTTTTAGCCCATTGCCGTCGAACTACCGTCAGGCGACAAGTATCAAATAATTTACGATAATCAAGGCCGATTATCGAAAATAATCAGCCCGTCGTCGAGGCAGCACGTTTTTGCTCGTTACGACGATTTCGGATCGACGAATTTTGTTTTCTCGCGGTCGTCGTCCGCCGTCGACAACGCGTTCGTGTGGTCGAAGAAGGGCGACGGATCGACGTCGTTTTTCCGTTATCCGAGCGGCGGGAAGGTCGTAACGGTCGAAAACGACGAACGACGAACGAAGAAAATTTTCGCCGACGACGCCGAAATTAAATTCGAATTCGATCACGATCCATCGGCGCCGAGCGTCGTTCAGTTGACGAAAAGCGAAGGCGTCGTTCTCCGAAAAACGTTTTCGTATCAAGGTCATTTATTGGTGCACGTCAACGAAGAACGGAATCTGAATTTCAATCTGAATCTGCGCAACGACGCCAGTTTCGCGTATCAGTACGACGACAATTTGCGATTGATCAGTGTCCAGTCGACGTTCGACGAAGTCACATGGCAGCCGCTGGAGATGGAGTACGACTCGTCAACGGGTAAAAACTTCCACTGGCTGTTGTCTATACAGTAGTTGTTCAGTGACTATAGTGTCCAGTGACTTTAGTTGATCGGCGACAGCTCGTGTGACGGCAGCGTCTACTTTTTTTTAATTTTGTTTTTCAGGTCGATTAATTCGCCTATCCAACTATCGGTACGAGTACTCGGACGGCAAGATTCGTTTCTTCGACGACGATCGAGCGTCGTTGGAGACTATTTTGTCGCCGAACGCCGCCGTCGCGATGACGAAATTGGTGCTGAAAAGTCGTACGGCTTGCGAGCAACGACTCTACTACGACGCGCAAAGTCGACTGGTCAGCGTCAACAATTTGCTCGGATCGGACGATTACGCGTCGTCGTACGAGTACGACGAAAACGGCCGATTGACGTCGGCGAAGATCAAAAGAAACAACGAAATTCGTTTCTCGTTCGCGTACGACGACGACGGAAATTTGATTCGCATGAACAACGCGACGTTCGCATACGACACGGCCGACGACGGTCGACTGAAGAGCGTCGGCGACGTTCAATATAAATACGATTCCGACGGATTTTTGGTGTCTCGCGGCGCGTCAACGGTGTTCGAATACGATTCATTCGGGCGATTAATCGGCGCAAGTCAGAAATCGCCGACGCCCATCGATAATCGATATTTCTACGACGATCGCCATCGATTGATCGCCGTGCGTCGATCTCGAAAATGGTACCATATGTGGTACGCCCGACCCGACGAGCCTCATCTGATTACGCACGTATCCGACAACGATGGTTCGATTACGATTCTCGTTTACGACCAATTCGACCGACTTTTCGCACTGGAACGGTCGGGAAATTTATTTTACGCGATGTCGACGCCCGATGCAACGCCTCAATTTTTATTCTCCGCCGACGGCTCGCTGACTTCGTGGATCTATCGTACGCCCTCGGGTGAAATCGTTCCGACGTCCAACGACGACGTGTTTCAGTTACCCGTCGGATTCAAAGGGCAGTATCAAGATTTCGATTTGAACGTTGTGATTTTCATCGACGGCGGTCGGCCGTACGACGCGACGAGCGGGCGATGGATGTCCGTCCAGGCGAAAAATTTGTTTTCCGTCGACGTTACCCGACCGGAATTCGTCAATCATCACGTATTCAATAATAACGATCCGATCAACGCGGCGACGAAAATTCCAAAAAGTAAGCCGCACCTGGAACTGTTCGTCGCCCGAGAACTTCGTTAGCTAGTCGCTTTTTTGTTTTCTAGGCTTCGACGAGTGGGCGCGTTTGATCGGCTACGATTTCGGCGGATTTATTCCGATGCTCAGCGCGTCCAACGGGCCGACGTTCTCGTGTCGACAAGGACCGGCGTTGACGTTGGCCAGCGAATGTTCGTTGCGGAAAAAGGTCGAAAAATTCCACGTTTTCGAATCTACGCAGCCCTCGCCGCTGTCGCACGTGTCCAATTTTGAAAACGCGCCGATTTTCTCGCCCGTTCCTTCGATTTACGGCGAAGGTGCCGCGGCGACGAACGTATCCAATAAAATCGTCATGAAGTACACGGACGGCGACGAAACGCCGACGAAAAACGCTCCTCTCGTTTTGCTTAATGGGTCGGAAATCGTTCCGTTGAATTTTAATTTCGGCGCTAAATCGATGGAATTTTACTGGAAACCCGACGGCGCCAAACGATTAACGGACGATTTATTGAAACTCGGCGTGCCCGCGGTTCCGTTCGGATCTCTCTTGCCGTCGGACGCCAACTGGACCATTTCCGATGCGCAGGACGGGCAAAAAGACGTTCAAATATGGAACAGATTTTCGTCCATTAACGTGCACTACGGCGGCGATTTAGCGTCGGAAACTCGGCGAATATTGCGATTCGCTTTATCAAGAATGGAAACTTTGTTTTGGAATCGTGAATACTTGCGAGCCGTCGACGGGCGGCGTTTCTCGAATTGGACGGATTCGGAATTAACCGAGCTCCTTTCCAAAGGAAAAGTCGACGGATACTACGCTCAGTACGTGCGCGATCCGTTGAAATTTTCGAAACTCGCCGCCGATCCCAATAATCTCAGGTTTTACAAGAGAAATTCGTGAAACGAATTTCGACTCTATTTCGCGTTGTCAGCGTTCGATTTTTTGTTTTTTTTGCCATGCTTTATCATGACGGTGCCGTTTTGTAAATTTTACGATTTCGATTTTCGACCTTTTCGTCCACTGCCTGCGCTCTATGCAGCGATATTTTTGATTTTGTTTGTTATTTTTGTGAAATACTTATTTTCTTCTGTTTTATTTGCAGGGTTGTTGATTTAATTTTGTTTTTTCATTTTCAATTTGTGCTTGATTTGTTGTAAAATTGCGAAATTCGCTGTAAATGAATATAAATTTTTATCAACTAGTCTTTTTATCGAGCTATATTGATTTGTTTTTTGAAATGGCGAATGCAAAAAGTGACTCGAAAGTATTGACTCAAACTATTTGATTGTACTTTTATTTTGTTTATTGGTCGAATTGGCTGTAAAGTAAAGCTGATTTTTTTCTAAATCGATTTTGGGCGTCATTTCCACAAAATAAAACTAAAATAGTGTGACAAATTGAAATTTGCAAAAAAGAATTCTTATTTTTCCATTTCAGCCAACCAAATTCTTGAAAAAGTTAATTTTCTGGGCTTAATAATAATAATAATAAAATACCGACATCAAGCCTGATGGTGTGTAACAAAAAAATCACAGACAAAACAATCGAACTGAATCAATTAACAATACATCACAATATCTTTCTTCTTCTTTTCCTTCTTTCTGGAAAGGTCGGTCAAAACTTTACAGCATCGGTCAATCGGTATCCAAGTTTTGGGTTCCCGTTCGCCAAACTTCCATTTCGTATTGTTCGTCCTTTCCCATCTTCAAATATCGCCCACTGTCTTTCCAATACGTAAAATATATGAACACGAGACGAGCTATGTAAGATTGTAGAATACTCGGATTCGAATAACCAAGAGCATCGTAGGTTCGTAATATCTGCCAGTGGAGATGAAGTGTCGATTACGCGACAGGCCAAGTCTTCTTTCCTGAATACGCCGTTCTTGATCTCGTCCTTCGCCGAATTTAATTGATTGTTTTGAGTGGATCGTTTAGTATTTAGGCCAAAAGAAAATACTGTATAGTTGGCTAGACCATACAGGAGGTATAACAAACAGCGGAGCAAAAAAAGCAACCGACCGACCCGCGCGGCTGCACGGTTTACACCAATTTTCTGGGCTTTTGATTTCTTTATCGCTGGCCGATTCTTGACAGTTGTTGCACTTTACAACAAAATTCATTTCGCGCTTTACTAACTTAAAAGTCGGTCGGTTGTAAAAATTGTTCAGTAAAACGTTGGCAAAAACAAAAGATCAACCCGGAAAATGGCGAAATCGTCGAAAAAGAAATCGACTAAATCGAGAAAATCAGCTAAAACGCCATCTGGATCACGAGACGACAGCGAAAAAACGAAAAATAAATCCGTTTTGCTAGTAAAATCGACGAAAAAATCGACGCAATCAACGAAAAATTCCGATAAAGATTTCCGATTCAGTTCGCACAATTTCTCCCGTTCATCGTTGCCGGCGCTGAGCGTCGTATCGACGGAACGAAATAAGTCAACGGACGCGAATCCAAATAAAGGTGCAAGCGAACCGAAGAAGAAAGCCAATCATTGGAAAATAATCGCAATCGCCGCCGTAGCCGCCATAGCCGCTCTCGTTTTAATTTCATTCATCGCCGTCGTCATTGTAGCTGCAACGAGCAAATCGGAAAAATGGCCAGTCGAAATCGATACTTCAACAAGTAAATCGTCTAAAGTCACCGTAAACAAATCGTCCAGCATAAAATCACTGTCCAGCTCAAAGTCGCCGTCCAGCACCAAATCGTCGGCCAGCAAATCGACCAGCACACATACACCGTCGCCACCCGATTCACTGCAGACATTGCCGAACATGACAAAAATGTGTCAAGAGAACCTAGGAACGTGTTGGACGTCGAGATATAAATATTCTAATTGCTCATCAAAAATCTCCTGTGTTTCCGTTTACGTGACGCCGAAATTCGACGAAGCGTTTAAACTAAAATTTGAATACGTCAACGATGTTAAGCAGCACAGCGAAATCCAGAACGAGCCGTACACGCCTTGCGTGATCAACTCGACTGAAGTTGGATGGTGTTTAACTGGTACTTGCGTTCGGCCAGAAAATCGCTCGCAGCAAGAAATTTTGCGAAATTACAGCCGCTCCTACGTGAACAAAGGTGGCTATACAACGGAAGCAAATGGCGAGAAATGTATTCGAAATATAACAATAGCGAGCAAATTAACCTATCTAAACATCGGTAAGTGCCTAAAATTTCATATTTTTTTTTGATAATTTTTCAATTTAAACTTCATTTTAACCTTGTTACGGACTGGAACAAATATTTAAACCGCTCCAATCGCGAGCTCGTTTTCCAGTCGTGCACGAAGCCGTTGCCGCAACCGCGTAAGGATGGAGCTTGGTATGGATGCTTCGGTGCTAAACATTGGAATTTGCCGGTGAGAATTTTGCGCTCTTGTCGGCCGTGCGAAATGGCTCGTAATAAATCAGCACCGCTTCAATGCCAGTGGATATACAAGAGCAAGTGCGAGTTGAATCGGACGAAATTTTCAAACGGAGAAGCCGATAATGATTTCGATCTATGCTGTTATGAGAGAAAAAGTGGATCCTTAGGGCATTGTTTACTCGGTACATGTGTTCCATATATTTAAGTTTTTATATCGTTTCTGCTTTGAAATATATCCATTGGTCTGTTTTTTGTTTCAATCAATGAATAAAATTTATTCGCTTTGATTGTTTTTATCCATGTCAATTTGCGCGACGTTTCAGCAGGCGATTTAAAAATCATCGTCAAGTAGAGCCCGTCTTAGGCCAAGTATTTTTTATGGAGTAGACAATAATTCATCATAAAAGTTAAATGGAAAGGGAACTTAAGTTTGCAAAAGTGAAACACATATTTTAATTTTGATTCGCAAGTACATGTTTAGTCTGCTAATTTGATATATGCCTATCGAAAATTGGATACGCAACGATTTTTGTGAAATTTTCCGTTTGCCTTGCTCCAAAATTTGCAAAATCTCCAAAATCTCTAAAATTTTTCCTTGCAAAATTTTTAAAATTTGAGCTTGATTACAAGCTAAAACTTTCTGAAAACTGTCAGTTTTGATGTTTATCCAGGCAAAAGCAGCGTGTGAATCAACATTAAAATATGTATTTCACTTTCGCAAACTAAGTTGCTTTATCGTTTTTCCAATCATTGAGAAAGTCTTGAAGAAACCTGATTTTCGTGGCAAAAGGTTTGGAAAAAAGTTTGGCCAGGAACAAAGCAAAACTATGCAGGCAAAACAAGGTTAACACAATAATCTAGTTTTCCATTCTTATTTGTCATCCCCTGCTCTGTTTACAGATAGAAATAGTTCCAACTTCCGAGCTGGACAACGAAGAACTGAAAAATTTAAAGACTGACTTCGAAAGAATAATCAACATTACTGAGGAAATTTTGAAATCGGGAACAACGTTAGCCATTGGTTCAAGCAGAAAGTCGTTCGATGTCGCTGATAAAATATCGACACCGTTGGTCAGTCTCGCTGAGCCCACGACGGAGCACCTCAGCGCCGCTGGGGAACAAGGCCAAGAGCTTCAACGTGCGCCCGGCGTCTTATTCGATTGTGTTTACTTAGAGAGCTCCAAATCCAACTGTTGCTCATACTCCGCAGTTGCAACTCGATGAGAACATCAGTATGTATGTTCGCGCTGCGCTGCTGCTATTAAAACGGCGCCTGGTTGCGTTATCACACATTCTCATCCATACACGCTGTCACTTGGATCCAGTGGATCTGGACATATTTCCGCGATTGCGCGATCGACTTGGCTTTGGGTAAAGGTCCCGCTGCCAAAAAAGACAAAGCGCTTCGTTCGGAGTATTTTAAGAAGAGGAAAGCCGAGCGCGCGTTACTCGCCGCCGCTAAACAAGCAAAAGACTGTGAAGAAGCTGCTGCAAAACGCGCTCAACCCATCGAAGCCGGCCTTAAGCGCCATCGCGAGCACATGGAAGCCCGTTCGCAAGAGGCGCACTAAACGTGCAGGGTCGCTTATTGACCAAATCTGGGATGACGGATATTATGCAAGATGCATCATGATGGACATCTCGTTTCAAATCGTTAAATTTTTTAAACGAAGTCAGTGTCAGCCGAAGTCAGTGGCTGCGCCAGTCGTGCCTGATAGGTCGACTGTCGCTATCCAACTGCCTGATGTGCCAGCGGTACAGTCCGCAAAATCGTTTGGAAAGCCGGTTTTTTGTGTTCAGGCATCTGATGAATCTCGTCAGCCATCAAAGTTAATGCATCATCCAACAGCTAACAAAGTTTCGACATCGAATTATGCATCGTCTTGCAAACATTCGTCCTCTCCACAACAAGTCATCTTACACCAATCAACATCAACAGATAATTTTATCAGATTTTCATGCAAGTAAAGCTGTGAAAGCCGTTTCCAAATCAAAACCACAGCAATCCGATCTTGCTGATCTTGTGCCCGTATTTAGTGACAAAAATGAAGTTATGCCAGTTTCCGATGATGGTGACCAATGGTCATCTCGTCGTTAACTGATCGAACATGGTTTTCTTGTTCATGTGTGTACAACCACTTACCATTACAATGCGATAACTTGGAATCGTTTAGTTTGTGGTTTCATTAATTTGTGTTGGTATTTCATGGTATCCATTTGTATCAAGATTTACTTTGGTTTTTTCGCATTTTAGAAACAGATCCAGAAATTAAAAATTTTTTGTTTTGAATTGTTCACTTTATTAGGTTTGGCTGCCGCTAAATAGCGAGCAGACGACAATTTCAGTCACTTGCTTCCGTTCGGATCTTGCGACTATTGTTGTTAGTTGATATCGTTTAGTATTTTTACTTCGTTTATTGGTCATAGGCTCAAGAAATTCATTCGATGTGCAAAGCTGCCAATGTCGCCACGTAACAAATGACTGTTTATATTGGAAGTTTATCATTATCATCTTCACCGCAACAATTATTTTCTAAAGTTTCCCTGAAACGCGATAGACTGCAAATAAAAGCGTTCTTACTAGTAACTCAACTTGCAGTTTGCTGTAACAACACAGTTTTTACTTTCACAAAAAAATAAATCAGATATGAAATACATATTTGCAAAATTCCCGAGTTAAAATAAAAGCTAAAAATTGATGGAAGCTTGACATATATAAATAAACATCTATCGCTTCGGCGATTATGCAAATGAAAAAAATAAACCAAACAGCTAAAAAATCAAAATTTTACAAATCGTGAGCCGACGTTTGGTATATGCAATGATCCGAATCGGCAGCATACATCACACCCTTGGTAGGGTCGTAGGCCATGGTCAGTTGTTTGCCGGTGAGATTGTCCGGCAGACACCATTTGGCTTTGCGATACTGGCGTTTATCCAAGTCGAATATCCAAATTTCCTGGCACGGTTGGTGGCCGGTCATGCCGTGCTGCGTGGAGCCGCCCATCAGGATCCACTTGTTTTGGTACGAGTAGCAGAAGCTCGGTCCGGCGAAGCCGTGGGGCGGTTTAAGGTCGCCGGGTATTTCGACCACCGACCATTTCCGAGTGCCCAGATCGGCGACAATTGGCTTGCACGGTTCCCATCTGAATCCGCACCCTTCGCAGCCCCAAAAGGCAAATATCTTGTTCTCGTGGACGGTCATTCGAGTGATTCTGGCGCCGGTAGGTATCGGCAATGGGTCGATGGCCATGACGAAGCTAATCGTGGCGCCGGCGAAAAGACCCTTGTTGAATGTCATTTGCATTTTGGAAATTTTCACTCGACCGCTCTCGCTCGCGGCGATGTATAGGATTCCGTCGGTTATGGTGAACTCGACGTTAACTCTGACATCCTCCTCGATCTGTAAATTTCAAAAGCGTGCAATTTTTTTTGTCTGATTCCGTACCATTCGACCGACTCGCTATAGCTTACGTCGGATTTTTGATCGACGGTGAACGGAACTTCCTCGGGCAATTTATTCCACTTGCCGCCGTGCCAAACGAGCAATCGATGAAACTTCACGCCGTGAAATTTACTATAGATCAACATGAAAATCGTATCGTAGTTGGCGAATATGAAATCGTCCATATTTTCGGCGTCGTCGATTTGCGGAAAGTGACCGTGATCCCATTGGTGTTTGTTCAAATCGAAACTGGATACGTATCCGCCGAGCAGGGCCGTCTTATGGTAGTAGTTATATTTTGGCATGTCCACACCTTTCAAACTGAAGAACCACAGCCTCCCAGCCGCAGCTACGCAAACATGGTCGTCGGTGTATTTGACCTTTTGGCACTGGGGGCACCTGGTGGCTTTGACACTTTCAGTGACTTTAACAAACGTGGACATTCTACAAGTGCAAATGAAGTCGATTCCAGGCCAATAACGAGCACTTTATCAAAACTAGGCAGTGAGTGAGTCAATAAGCAAGATGTTTACAAATCTTGGCTTGCTCAAGACTATAACAAGCAAGATGTTTAATCAGCTAGCAAGTCAAAGTGACCAAACAAGTATTTGCAATGAAGTCGGCTATAGTTCAATAACAAACACTTTATCAAAACTAGACAGTGACTCGACGAGCAAGATGTTTACATCATTTATTCGCAAAATTTGCTTGCTCTTTTTGCAAACAAGGGCTGTATGAAAAACGAAAGCTTAAACTCAAATAAGCAAAATGTTTATCATCCAACAACAACTTTTGTTTAGAAATTAAGCGATTGTTGCACTTTTTGAAAATAACCTAAATCTCACGAAACCCAGGCGGAAATTTTGATTATTTTCCATTGAAATCGACGGAAAACTTACTTTTATACCACTTTCAAGAAAATAATTCGCTTTTTTATAAAGCAAAGGTTTCACTAAAATTCAACTACACAATTACAAAACGAAAGTGAAAACGAAACTGGACGTTTTTCTTGCTCGGAAGATAAACAAACGGGAACGCGCCAGCGTTGAGCAATATTCCCGGAAAAAAATCGTTAAAGTCTACGGGGGCGTTCTTGCCAATCGCGTTTCGAACAGACTCAACTGTAGCGTGAGATTTGAAAACGAGAAAAGACGACAAATTGAGCAAATGACGACACGTTTCGGGTTTGTCACCCGTTTTTAGATTGACAATACTTGTTTTGGATGTTTGCCTGCGGAAACGATAAAGTTGTTGATACTTTGATGGAAAGTGCTGTTTTTTAGTTTTTGATCGACTAAATCCGTCAATTGCTGACAGCAAGTCAGTGCACAAAGTGATAATGTTCTGAAGTTGTAAATAAATAACAATATTGCTGTTTGAAGTATTGCAATCAAATATGTAAGACAAATCGTTGTCTTGAAGTACTGCAAGGTCAACTGCTGTCGCGTAGTATTGCAAGTCAAATAGCTGTCTTGACGTTTGCAAATCAAAATGCTGCCTTAAAGTACTGCAAGTCAAATCACTGTCTTGACATAATGCACGTCAAATCGTTGTCTTGAAGTATTAACAGTCAAACCGCTCTCTTGAAGTATTGCAAGTCAAATTGCTGATGAGAAGTATTGCAATTCACATCGCTGTCTCAGAAGTATTGCAAGTCATGTCGCTGTCTTGATGTATTTCATGTCAAATAGCGTCTTGATGTATGACAAATCAAATCGCTGTCTTGTAGTCTACCCATTTTACAATTTGGATGATTGCCAGTTATATGGCAGGTTTCACATACGGTAAATTATTCTACGAATCAAAAACCTGATACTTTTAACAATATCATTCCAGCATAAATAATAGCCACTGAATGCAACAGTTTTCAGTGTTTCAGATGAAAAAACACTTCTGCTAAAAGTCGCATTGGCCGATTGGCTGATTGCAAAACAGTCGGATCCATTGTTCCATCAGCCACATCAGAGAAGGTAGACGTTCTGCTCTCTCAGTGCCTTTCTATCTAGGCAACGTGACTGCGTAAAAATCATATTGTTGGCATTGGGTCGGGTCCAAACGAAGAAACAGTTTCAGTTATAGTCCAGTTACTACCGCAGGAGCACCTTCGTTACAGATTGATTTTTAACTTTGACTTGCAGGTACAAGGGTATTTTACATATTCCCAACCTATTCTGTTTTGGATTTCATGCAACCTGCATTCTTTTTTGCTTTACTTCATCATAAAAAAGAAGACACAATGAAAAAAATTTATCTCAATATACCTCACTTTCACACAGTAAAACAATTATTGTGATGCAGTAGCCAAGAAAAGGATGTAATGGAACATTGTTTTGTTATTAAAATCATGAAAATATGATGGATTTTATTTATTAAATGCAAGTTTAAAAATAGAAGAAAAGTTTTATAAAAATGAAGAAAAATGAAGATTCTTAATTAAGAATCTTATTTAATCTTAATTTTCTATTAAGAATAATTTTTCTGAATAATTTTTCTTAATTTTCATTCGGTTTTAAGACTGACTAATTGTAAGACAAATTTGCCAAAAAGTCTAAGAAAAAACAACGCTGCACACAACTTAATCTTGCTGTATTAAGTGCGCCAAGTGAAAATGAGCGATTTTTAGTTCATAAAACAAATTAGTAAGGCGAAATTAGTTTCTTCAGAAGGGATTTCATGAATTTCTATAGTAAGACCCTCAGCAGACATTTCCGAGGTGAATTTTATTTTTAAATGACTTGAAATACAGGAAAAGCTTCAAATTTCGACAAAACTTTGTCAAAAGATGCTCAAAATTCAAAAGAGCAAAATTCTTGTTTTTGTGCACCATTTAAATTTACTTTTGATTATATTCATTCTCACAATTTGAACTAGGGCGATAGTAGTGGGCCAGTTTATTTTAAGCAGTTGGACGGCATCCAAAATATCATTGGCATAGTACACTACGTTCCATAAGTTTGGAATCACCTGTGCAAGGAGCTGACTCTCGCGTTAGAAATGAGTGCTGAATGTCAAACATAAACGATTTGCATGTGACATTGTAATATCAGTGTAAAGTGTAGCTTTTTCTGCGGTTATGATGTAGAATCGAAGAATTTTGTTATAATCTCACAATTTCAGAAAATCTTTGCTTTAAGTAGTTTATATTTAATTATTTTCGCTTATTATATTGTTGTACAAAATGGATGGACTAGCCGGTACAGAAGGAAGTAAGCACAATTTTATTTGTTTGGAAATATCTCTAGCAAACCCAGGTGTCCTATGGAGGCTTCCTGTGTCATAGAGATCACACTGGAAGATCATAGATGACCATTATTGACCAATGCTGTTTTTCTGGTCTATTTGATCGATTTTGCACAATACTTTCGTTCCAATTGTACTAATACTGTAATTTTTGCATCCAGAATGTAAGAAATGTCAACCTAATATATCACCAGTTACAGCTGGTCATGTTCTTGCACTTACAGATTTAGTTGCCAATAGAGCCGCAAATTACAAATTAAGGCTTTGCGAACAGGTGATTCCAAACTTATGGAATGTAGTGTATCAACAGGGGAAAATCATTAGTATAGCCCCAAATTATAAATATAAACTTGGTCGTTATTTGGCTTGCATTGAGCCACATTTAAGTTGGATCAACAGAATTTTACAAAGGTTTGATCAAACATCTATAGTAGATTTGATTTATACTTCGTGCAATTTTGGTTAAGGGCTTGCACACACAACCATAACCAAAGTCGCTTATCTGCAGAAACGTACAAAATATCGAATACCAGATTGACTACCTGTTAGGTTTGTCATAACATGATATACAGTAAGAATTTGCTCAATTTTTTATACGTTTCCTTCTAAAGAAATGCTACCATGTCAGTGGAATGCATAACAGCGAGCAGGTAAATCGTTCAACTTCATCTAATTTCGTTATTAGTATGAGTATCTTGTTTATTAGTGGTAAAATTAAAAAGGAACCACTAACATTAATAACCATCGCTTGCACAACAGCTAGCACGGTATTCTATCGCGGGAAGCAGTACTACTCACCAAATTTAATTAAAAAAGTCAATGGATATTGGGAAAGGGTGGATTTTTGTGAATCGGCATTTTGGATTATGGCGTTTTACATTAGAAATTCTGCAGAATAGTATAGCCTGTTAAAGAAATGCCCTCCAGACATGCCCATAGTTCAGCTGGTTGATGTTTTCCTTTCTTTTCCTGCAATGTAAACTTCTTTCTTCTTCAGTCATTAACAAATGATCGTAATTGCTGCTTGATTTTAACATTGATTGCAGCAACTCATAAAAAACCATGTTGTCTGCTTCGACGCAAATTTCCTGCAACATTTTGAAGACTTCTTCTGTTCGCCAAAACAATTACGACAAACTTTGCTGTATTCATTTGTGTTGTTTGATCTTGTCGAATTCGTCTTGAATTAAATATCCACCAGTGTAAAGATTCCATGAAAGAATATTCGGATCAACTATAGTAGGTCTGAACTCTTTCATTATTTCATCCAACACAATTTGAAGTTCGGAATTCATTTTAGATGTTAAAAACACCAAAGAGGTTAAAAAGTTAGTTTAAATCGCTAAAATTTTGCTTTCTTAAGCTGCAAAACGGCTCTTTAGTCAGCTCTTTTCGTTTGTTGACTTTTTCTCGCTGATAAGAAAGATAAAGTCAGTTGACAGAATTATATCAGGCGCACACCTGAGATTGCTTTTAACCTGAATCCGGATCGTTATGTATTGTACCTGCGCTTCTCATAATATGAATAAATGTGGACGAAACTTTTATTGTGAACCTCACGAAAAATGATGTCCCATTGAGCGAACTATATCCAATGATGATGAATCACACAATGGGACAACTTCATTTGTAGAACGTTCAAATAATCCTTAAATCGCGAGTGAAATGCATAGCAGATAATGAAAAACAAATATAGACAATAAAAATCACCAAATCGTTGAGGAAGCGAACGATTTTGCAGATCAGTCGAAAAAACAGAATAGAATATCTGGTAGGTGAATTGCCACTATGGTTGGAATTGATAATCAATATCAATTGATAAATATCAATAAAATCAATTCTTTTTGGAATTGATACTATATACTCGTATATCAATATCAATCTCTAAAAAAATGGATATTAAATTGATACAATTTATATTTATGTTCTAAGCAGCCTGAAGATAACTTGGCTGCAAATGTTGCAAAAATTCAACTATCCGCGCCTAAAATAATTTTTGCATATATATTACGAAAGAAATTGAGGAAGCTCGCGCTTTTCAGCATTTGAGCAGGAATAAAATACGATTGGTTGCTTTGTTGTCTTTGTACAATAAAATAATTAATTTATCTGAAGAAAATAGTTTTAGTTTATTAAAATTTGAAATTTGATGATATTATCTCATTATGACCTCTAATGACATCGATTTTTGATTACAAGAAGAAATAATTGATGACGATTCAAACATTGACAGCAGTGATGGACTGCCACTGAAAATTAAAATACGAAATGGAGATCGTTATTCAGGTGGTGGTCAAAGCGCCATATGGAAACATTTTATCATTAATAACATCGATTGTGAGAGCTCTTGTAAGCATTGCTCATATTCGTCTAAAGGAAAAAGCTACAAGCACTCCAGTAATTTGAAGCATCATTTATTAAGCAAGCATTCAGATATTGCCAATGTGGTGGAAAATGGAGAGAATCTTTGTTGGATCCAAAATTTGTATTGCCAGTCGAAAAGCTATACCGGGTTTAATTAATGATTTGCTCACCTCGTTAAAGAAAATTATTTTATCTGACATCAAGGATTCAAAGGTTCCAGTTGTTTTGGACATTTGGTCAAAAAAAGGCTTGTCCGAATCCTATTTGGGAGTATTGATGAAATATTACGATATCAAATCGACAGAAATTAAGAAAGCTTTAATTGGATTGGAAAAATTAGAAGGATCTCATACTGGTGAGAATATTATGGGTTCATTGAAGAACGTTTTACAAAAATGGGACATTTCAGAAGAGAAAATATCATTTTACGTAACAGACAATGGTGCTAATGTGGTCGAGGTGTTGAAAGAATGCGTTAATGAATACATTCCGATTTCAAATATTGATTGCGATGAAGAGAGGGGATGTAGGGTAGCCTTATTTGAAGAAGGTGATGTGAATCTTGATATGTCTTTCATTGAAAAGGAAATCGAATCGGATTTGAATGAATTTGAGAAGGAAGAAAATGATCACAATAAGGTGCATGACTTATAGATTGTATTTTTAAAGCAATTTATAGCCTTAGCTAATCTGTTATTTTGTAGGTTTTTGGATATGCAAACGAGTTGCATGTATTGCTCATCAAATCGCATGTGTCGTTCGAAAATGCGTCGATAGTTCAGAAAAATTGCAACTGATTATTCAAGCCGCATTTCGTTTAGTAAGAAAAATATCAACATCTGAAAATAATAAAGAATTGCTTATCAAATACAAACAAAATGGGCCTTTTATCGCCTTCGAACACATGTTGGATTTATATGTATCACGTTTTGGAACGTTTGCTGCAATCAAATGACACTGCGGAGAAAGTGGTGATAAAAAATAATTTAAGCACAGTCTCATTGGATTCAGTAACGTGGAATCGAATTGAGCAAATATGCGATCTGCTAATGCCTTTTGCTGAAATCGAACAGAGGTCTTTTCTTTGGCAGTTATTGTTCAATGTGGAAAATGTTATCGATTAGGAGCGACAAATACAGAAAGGGAGTGAATGATCAAAGTTAATCGATCGTTCTTGATGTGAATTTGTGAGTATTTTTATGTGAACTTGTGGCTTTCTGATTTTTGTTTGACACAAATAGTCATTTCACAGTTACTTAATGAGAAAGAATAAAGTGGTTTAGTGATTTTTTAGAAATTTTGAAAATATTAATTACATTAATCCTATCAATTCTTTTCAGAAGGTTAATTATTCGCCAGGTTCACAAATTTCGTAATAACAACAAAAAACTCATTTTTGGTCATTTTTTTCTATTCTTTACACATAAAAAATGCATCAAGTGCAATAGAAACCTGTTAGTACAGACATTTTGCTCAAGCCCACCACCACC
Source organism: Prionchulus punctatus (assembly GCA_034698125.1). Lineage (NCBI taxonomy): Eukaryota > Metazoa > Nematoda > Enoplea > Mononchida > Mononchidae > Prionchulus > Prionchulus punctatus. Next base: position 8,624 of record JAQGBA010000146.1, on the reverse strand, counting down.
TTCCATCGTTGCATCACTCGAAAAAACTACATCTAATACAGTAAGTTCTTGCATTCGATGTTCATCGTTTCATAATATCTGATGATTGAATCATCCAATTTTACCACAATCACCTTTTATTATTTTCATAAATTAATAAGCCGTTTTGCATCTGATGGTCAATACAATTTCAGATTTTAGACTTTGTTAATCTGATCATCATGCTTGTCAGCAAGAACGATCTTTTCGGCGGCAAGGAAGTGGACTGGTTGTACACCTGGGACGAGTTGAGCGGTCCTGCTCAGGGAGAAAGGTCTGCGAGTCAGGCTGAAGGTTAGTTCGACTTTTTATCATTCCGTTCGTGTTCAAACAGTAGGATTGATTCGCAGGAACCCAAGAAGAAAGTATTGGGCGTTTTCTGCAAATCTTCGGGCGGCAAACTCATTCATTTTCCCGATGAGCAAGTGGCTAAAGTAGAATAGTTTTTACTTGATGCTCAGGTTCGAAGTGCTTAATGCTCAGGTTTTTTTCCATTTTAATGGATCGCTGAAAGATGTCAGAGCGCATATCGTACAAAAAAGCAGTACCATTTGAATTTCCCGTCGAGTAACGAGCAAGTTTTTTAGGAAATTGCGTCGAAAAATGAATCAAACGAATTTTTTTTCTCGTTTCTTCGTTATAGTTAAATTGTCTGGGTTTTTGCTTCTTGCCTGCGTTGTCTTTTTTTGTAGTATTTGGGTAGAATTTTAGAAGGAAAGAAGTAGAAATAAGTATAGTTATTGGTCCTTCGCAACTAGGGCCAGAATGAAAGTCATTAATTTTAAAAGTTAAAATTTTTTGACGTTGATGAAGATGTTGAAGCAAAGAGTCGAGTAAGTCGCGCAGCCCAATGTGTATGTTGAAGTGAAACTACAATTTGACTCACTTCGCACCAAATGAAAAAAAAAAGTGCACTAGCTATGTATATTACTTTGCAGCTCGTTCAAAAAGATCAGTTATCATGTGTTGATTTCGCGAACCATACAACGATTACAACTTTTCCAAACTATTTGACAGTACAAAAACATCGGAAGGAAAATACGCAGTGTCCGACAGTGAAGCTAATTTATGCTTGTTTTCTACATGGCAAATCACCCCCAGTGGCAAAATCAGGATCGAATATGCGAGCAGTTGCTATAAAATAAGCTGGGCGTTTTGCGAAACCGGTAAGTCGATCTTGCAAGCAAGTTGCAAAAAAGTTCCAAATTCTGTTCTGAGCATCATTTTCACAGGTTTAGGAGCTCGTTGTGAGGAAACTTACAAATGTTTTTTGTTGTCACATGTTGGCCATGTATCATCAACTTCACGAATAGTCTGCAGTCAACAGGCCGACTTTAAAAGGTGACCAGTGGTCAACTATAGTCGACGTATTCTATAGTCAATAATGATCAATTATCGATTAGGAAGTACACTACTGCGGGTGATTCTGCCTTATTCAATCTCTACGTACTCTCGACGAACCACAAATCTGAATATAACTTCACTTATCATTCTTGTCTCGTGACTTACGGTGTGGGTTTGAAAATCGTTGTCTGCTTCTTCTGTAATACTCCACCTGTCCCTTTGAATATCCTTACATTGACAAAGATAACAAATACAAAAATACAGTATCATAAGACAAATAAATGTGCAACATCACATGAATCACTGAAACTGAAGAAAGTTTGACGAAAATCATTAGTTTTCCTGTATTTGAATGAGGAATAATGCTTTAAAATTCATTCAGTGCAAGGCGTCCATTTTTCGACGATCGCAAGAGCCCTGCTCATGAGCAAGTTCTGCTTTTCGCTATTGCCTAATCCAGCATAAACATCTGATAAATTTCTCAATATTGGAGCAAGCATGTAGTTGTCTGGTCCAAAATGTTGTTCTAAGACTGGCAAGGCCTTTTCCATTAGGTTTTTAGCTCTTTCGAGATCGCCTAATTCATAATGAGCTTCACCTAAATTCGACAATGTGATCGCAACTCGATAGTTATCAGGTCCATAGTGCTTCTCTTCTATTATCAGAGCTTTTTCCAATAAAGTTTTCTGCTTTAAGGGGTCGCCTAAATCGCCATATGCATTTCCTAAATCTGCCAATGTTATGGCAACTTGAAAGTGATCAGGTCTATAGTGCTTCTCATTTATTATCAGCGCGCTTTCTAACAAAGATTTCCTTTTTTCTGGGTTGCCTAAATCGCCATATGCATTTCCTAAATGTACCAATGTTGTTGCAACTTGAAAGTGATCAGGACCGTAATGCTTCTCATTTATTATCAGCACTCTTTCCAACAAAGTTTTCTGTTTTTCCGGGTCACCTAAATAGCCATACGCATTTCCTAAACTTTCCAATGTTATCGCAACTTGAAAGTGATCAGGTCCATAGTGCTTCTCTTCTATTATCAGAGCTCTTTCCAACAAAGTTTTCATATTTTCCAGGTCGCCTAAATCGCCATATGCAGTTCCTAAATTTGACAATGTCATTGCAACTTGAAAGTGATCAGGTCCAAAGTGCTTCTCATTTATTATCAGCACTCTTTCCAACAAAGTTTTCTTTTTTTCTGGGTCACCTAAATAGCCATATGCATTTCCTAAACTTTCCAATGTTATCGCAACTTGATAGTGATCAGGTCCATAGTGCTTCTCTTTTATTATCAGTGCTCTTTCCAACAAAGTTTTCATTTTTTCTGGGTCGCCTAAATCGCCATATGCATTTCCTAAATTGTCCAATATTGGTGCAACTTGAAAGTGATCAGGTCCATAGTGCTTCTCTTTTATTATCAGCGCTCTTTCCAACAAAGTTTTCATTTTATCTGGGTCGCCTAAATGGCCATACACATTTCCTAAATTTCCCAATGTTGTCGCAACTTGAAAGTGATCTGGTCCACAGTGCTTCTCATTTATTATCAGCGCTCTTTCCAACAAAGTTTTCTTTTTTTCCGGGTTGCCTAAATTGCCATATGCCTTTCCTAAATTTTCCAACGTTGCTGCAACTTCAAAGTGATCAGGTCCATAGTGCTTCTCTTCTATTATCAGCGCTCTTTCCAACAAAGTTTTCATTTTTTCCGGGTTGCCTAAATCGCCATATGCATGTCCTAAATTTGCCAATGTTGGTGCAACTTCAAAGTGATCTGGTCCATAGTGCTTCTCTTTTATTATCAGCGATCTTTCCAACAAAGTTTTCATTTTTTCCAAGTCGCCTAAATAGCAATATGCATTTCCTAACGTATTCAAAGTAGTAGCAACCACAGTGCTGTCGCTCCCATATTGTTCCGTTTGAATGGATAAAAGTTCTTCAAGAAATGCTTTGTTTTGACTGTGCTCCCCCATTAAGTCATTTACCTTAGATATTTGAGTCAACAGCATTTTCAGAGTTGTTTGTTTGACACGTTGTCGTTGCTCTGGATTTCTTTCCAGCCAAAGTTTAATTTCTTCTAAAAGTTTTTCGGAGTGAGGTGACAGTTGTCTCAGTTTACTGAAGTCGTTGGATGTCTTTAAATTTGAGCAATATTTCTCCACAAGGTGACACACATCTGTGAAAGTTCTTTCTTCAGTTATTTCTTCTCTAAGACTCAGTCGGGCTACTTCTTGCACCAGGGGATGAATTTGTAGAAGATCTTGATCTCTATTGACCATTGAAAATTGACATAATTTATCAATTGCTGCTGTGACATTGACCTCTGTACCCATCGCCAAAAAAATCATAAATGGAATTTTGTTGCTCCCTAAGTAGGAAATCACATTCAAAATCGCTAATGGTAATGTGCTGGAACCTTCTTTTTTACCAAAACAGAAATATTTTTTCCAAATTTTGGATGCTATGCTTCCGTCACCCTTGTCTGGGCAAATTTGCTTTATTGTCATTGACCATGTTGTAAAAGTTGTTTGCGTCGAACGATTCCCAATGTCACTGAAAAACCTATGATTTAGCAAGTCTTTTGCTTTTTCTTTGTATTCTTTGAGGTAATCGCTGATTGAGAAGGAATTGAGGCATCTTTTATTTATTTCCCAAATGTATGAAGTTGCTTGTTTGATGGCCAGTGGAAAACATCCTAACGTTTCCGCTAGCTGGGCAATGTCGTTGTCGTGGAAGTCTTCTTCATCTTTTATTTTTAACTCAATTTTGATGAATTTTCTAGCTTCATCCACCGTGAAAATGTCCAACTTAAAGACTTCGATCAGCCCCCAGTCTTGATACCGAGAAGTTATTAAAATATGAATTTTGTTATTTGGGCCACTCGGAAAGAAAGCGTCGCTGATCTGCCTGTCAGCACTGTCAAATACAAACAAGCATTTGACTTTGGCAAAATGAACATAAACATCTTTTACGATATTTATTATATCGTTTTCCGCATTATCGGCTACCTTTATTCGTTTGGCTAATCTTTGAAATGAATCACATAATGAAGCATCACTTTCAGCATTTATCCACACTACCGTGTTTGAATATGTTTCTTCATAAAGTTGAATGTACCTCAAGGCCAACTGTGTTTTGCCAATGCCGCCTAATCCAACAACAATTGCGCTTCTTTCGGTGATAACAATCTTTTTTGCTTCCTCGCCACTTTTCGCTGAACTTCTTTGCAGAAGATTGTGAATTTCGAATAACTGCGTTTCTCTGCCGACAAAATGTGTGGTCGGGTCACGAACATCGAAATAAAATTTTTCATTTTTTTCTTTGTCTGATGGGTTACAATCTGGATAAATAAGGTAATCACAAACTTCTTGGAATTTAGCAACAAATCCAAAGAAATTACTTTTCCTGCAATGCAAACTTCTTTCTTCTTCAGTCATTATCAAATGATCATACTTTCCACTTGATTTTAACTTTGATTGCAGCAAATCATAAAAAAACATGTTGTCTTTTTCGATGCAAATTTCCTGTAACTTTTTGAAGACATCTTCTGTTCGCCTTTTAAGTGCCGCAAAAATCAACTGCAAATGAAACTAATCAGCAATGAACCAATTTTAAAATAAAAAAAACAAATACAAAAAATTTTACTGTAGTCATTTGTGTTGATTTGATCTCGTCGAATTGATCTTGAATTAAATATCCACCAGTGTAAAGATTCCATGAAAGGATATTCGGATCAATTGTAGTAGGTGTGAACTCTTTCATTATTTCATCCAACACATTTTGAAGTTCGGGATTCATTTTAGATGTTAAAAACACCAAAGAGGTTGAAAAGTTAAAAAACGCTAAAATTTTGCTTTCATGATCTGCAAAACGGCTCTTCAGTTAGCTCTTTTCTTTTGTTGACTTTTTCTCGCTGATAAGAAAGAGTTGACAGTTGACAGAATTATATCAGGCGGACACTTGAGATTGCTTTTAACATGAATCCAGCTCATTATGTATTGTACCTGCGCTTCTCATAATATGAATAAATGTGGACGAAAATTTTATTGTGAACCTCACGAAAAATGATATAGAAAAACCATATCAACGATGATACAATCAATTATTTGTTTTTACAGAGACCAAGATGAACCTAAGTGAAGAAAATGCGACCACCTGTTGCCTCCATCTCAATTAAATCGTTGGACCATTCTTGTGGAATGAAATAGAAGAAAATCAAATGCATCGATTATTTGCCCGGTTCGAATTGATTTTCGACTTTAATTACTCGATTTTTTAAACTTTTGCTCATTTTAGTCGTTCAATAATAGAAAATTAATGGACCCATAATTTCATCCCTTTGAAAAGCATACATCTTTTAATATTTTGTAACTGTTCATTGATTACCGACTTTACTTGCTTGTTGTCCATATTAAATAAAATACTTGGATAGTTGATCACCTTTCTAACACGTATCACTGGACTATTGGTAATCAGTTACAATGTTGATCAAGGCAATAGCTGATCTTGGTTGATCGGTGACTATAGCTGATCAATGTGTTCAGTTAAAAATTACTGTACTGAATGACTGGATACTAGTTAATAACTGACTGACTATACTTGACCACTGTCCGCGCTGATCAATGCGCTTGATGACTCAATGAATTAAATGCTCCGTCAGTTAAGCAAGCATTTTAAACTTTGACTTTTTCATAGGTATTGTCCAGGCTGCGTTGGCTGAAAGTCCGCAGACATTGATAAAGCATTTTTTTCATCTTCGTGAAAATTGGATTATGAATTCGTTGTTAAGATGTCTTCAAAGCGAAACTATCTCTGCAGCAAAAATGCATGCACCAAATGTCCAAGGTACATATGTCGAATAGTTGGATATTCATATCTAGATAGGTTTTGGTCAAAGAATGAATGAAGCTCTCGATTTTGTTTATGCAATGTCGCTTGTCAATGGAAGAGTATCAACCACAGTGTGAGCATGAATATCAGTGACTAATATGGAAAACATCGGTTGTGGGTTAGGCTTGCTGAAAGATGATGTTTGTTGTTGAGTTGTTCTCAAAAAAATTTATAATCAACAGCGCGCGTGTAGCCATTTTCAACAAATATCATCCAGAAAGTTACTATTGAATTCGTTTTTCGCTCATTTTGAAAATAAAACGGATGCAAACGAGACTCGCCTGATTTCTGAAATACGATACGATAATGATACGATAATCGATGAACAAATTTAGTACATTCTTCTACATTCTAGTGATATCAGTGTAAATTGTCCGACTATCCTATCATACGTGAATTTCCACCAGCGAGTATGGGACACTGACGAAGGCGTTGACGATGAAACTATGGCTGGATATATGATAGCCAAAAAAGGCTTGGTAGGTATTGTCATGGTGGCATCTTGGTGGCCTCATCGTCTAGATGCAAATGTTTTCTGGGTGCACTTCGAAGATGTGTTACACAAATTGGAACTGATAATGGAACATTTGGCTGATTTCATCAAAGCGCCTTTGACTGACAATGAATTGAAACGCGTTTGTTCATTTTGGAATTTCAGTTATATGTCAGCACACTCGGACAAATTTACAGCGAGTCCCATTGCAGAGCTGTTCGCAAAATCGATGAACAAAGAAAAATGGCCTGTTTAAACTGTTTAGGTGAAAGCTAACTGTACTTATTTATACTAAAACTCCTCCCTAACCTACTATAGTAAAATATATGATACTTTTCACTTTGATTTCTTTTATTACACATATCTATTTGATCTTTCTTTATTTTGTTATATTTTCATCCAAATATCCGCAATATTAGTCACTTGCAGATCCTTCAACTTTCTTTCATGCAACCTGATGGAATCGATAGATATCAAAGAGCATTAAGTGTATTTCGGCTGACAATGAGGCAATTTACGCCAGGTTCGTTTCAATATCAAATTTGCCAAGCGAAAGAGTTCACTCATTTTGATGAAATGTAGACTTTGACTGATTTGTATAAATTGTGTTGTGTTACAAGGCACTTGCTATAAAGAGTTGGCTAGACGAAACGAATGAAGGCTTTTAGCTTTATTCGAAACAACCTTGTTCACAACAGTACAAAGTCACAATGAACACGATTTATGAAGAGAAACTGAAAGCTTATATAGGAAGGAGAAGTAGGGTTAGAAAGGTTAAAGTATAAAAAGAAGTTGTCAGGAATAGTAAGAAATTCTAGGAAGTAGGAATAAATAGGAAAGGTTAGCTGACGATAGTCATAAAAATAAGTATACGTAGGAATTTAGGAAGCTGGAAATAAATGTGTGGGTTTGAGAAAAGGTGAAAGATCATAGAATAGAATTCAGGAGACAGAATTAATCATGTTATAAAAAGAAACCTAATTGATCATAGTATAGAGAGAAAGCCCAACTGTAACAGTTGATTGAGTAATTCTCAAAGATTGTTTCACTTTCATTGTTTCAGTGTAATATTATGTTCTTTCTGTTTTTTCTTTTTTCAATATACTTAAATGATCACGTTCATTTTTCAGTCATAACTAAAACTCAAATCAACACAGCCTTTCCCATCAATACATTTATAATAATTTTTGCCAGTACTTCTTGAGGTATAAACATAATGAATCATAAATAGGAACTGAGTCGCTGACTATACCCAAGTTCTTGCAGCAAACGTTAACCACCCCAAATGGTAAAGATGTTTGACCAATTTAATATTTGGAACAAATGCTAGCAAATTTGACAAATGTCAAAATATGACAATTATGCAGCAAAAACGGAAAGTAAAAAACGCCTTAATGCTGCATTAAAGATCAGAAAAATCATGAACGATCCGCTTCCTCTTGGATAGCAAAATCGCATCAATATGTTCAATAGAAATAAAAACAAATATGTGGATAAAATTTCAAAAAAGCATCGCGCCATCGAACAATACGGCAGCAGCATATATGCCGAAGCCACTATACCTGCTACATTTGATCCAACGAAGAGATTGGCCAGATTTTAACTGATGACAACTGGGAACGTTACATTTCCTCCATTAATAAAAACATGTTGTTTATGGAAAAAATGTAAAAAATTGCCTCTTCTCTGTTAATCACGTTTTGCATTGTGTAAGTTCATGTTTTATTCCATTCTTGTTTTCGTGATATTTTATATTTTATATTTCAAAGTGACAATCAAGATTGCATTTTGCTGTGATGTCTCACTTGTAAATCAATTGGAAAAAAACCCATGAAATGGGTCTGCTAGACGTGTACTAGTGCTGTCACCCTGTACTAGGGCCCTT